>PVHX01003358.1:20651-145235 GCA_004024805.1 Geosciurus inauris
TTTTTTTTTTTTTTTTTTTTTTTTTTTTTTTTTTTTTTTTTTTTTTTTTTTTTTTTTTTTTTTTTTTTTTTTTTTTTTTTTTTTTTTTTTTTTTTTTTGTCATTGTAAATGATCCTGTGGCTTTTGCAACTAGACAATTGGTGTGCTTTAGATATAGCTGGACCCAGAAGTTTACATGATAAAATCAGGGATATGATTTTTAATCGCCAGTTTTTTCTTACTTCTGTTTTTATGGATAGATTCTCTCCACATGACAGCATGATTATATTACATTTACTGGTAATAATTGAGAGTGTTTTTGTCATAGGTCAAAGTCCAGAAGGGATTCATTGCTTGGCTGGTTATGGGGCTAGATTATTACGATTTCTGATTTTCTTTTTTTGCAACCCAGGCAACAAGAAGTTAGTGTCATCTACACTATGTTGAGTAGGTATAAAAAGAGATGCATGTTATACATACATGGAGTATAACTTACTCTAATTAGAATCTCATTCTTGCTGTTATATATGATGTGGAGTTTCATTGGTCATGTATTCATATATGAATATTCCAATATTAGGACATAGGGAATTATATCCAATTAATGTCCAGTCAATTCTGTCTTTCCTGTTCCCATCTCTTTTCCCTTCCCTTCATTCTTCTTTGTCTAATTCAATGAAATTCTATTATTCCCTCCCCCTCCCTATGTCAAAATACACTCTAATGTATATCTAAAAAGAACATACACACACACACACACACACACACACACACGGGGGGGGGGTAGGGATAGTGAGAGAGAGAGAAAATTAACAGAACAACAAAAAAAGAGAGATGCATAGATTCACCCGAAGTCCAATGCAAAACATTGAGAACTGTGAAATCTCTGTTTATACCCTATAAACTTCTATCTGTGCAAAAGACACAATTTAGCATAAAACAAAATCAAAGCAAACAGTGGAATTCTTCTATATACCTACCATCAGCTTTTTTTCCAATTTATTTTAACCAGTATCTTAAATTTTTAGAAATTAAAGGTTCATTATCTCTATTATATAGAGATGACTAATAGAAAGAGAAAATAAATTTCTAGATAGGTGACTTATAAATCTTCCCATTTTCTATGTTCTCCTTTATAAGATGATAATGTAGGGTGGGTACAGGGCTGCTCAACAATGAACTAGATTTTCAGTTTCCTTTGCAACTAATTGTAGTTTGACAAGTAACTAAATGGCAAATATAAAAGTGATAAGTGCAACTTCTGGGACAACAAATTAAACAGAAAGCCCCTTAGTGAGGACAACTTATAAGTTCCCTTTTCTTAGGTTAAACAAAGGATTTAGGCAGAACCAGCTATGGCCATGTGGATAACACCCTGAGAAGGATTCTTAACCTAAGATTCGAAAACTAAAGTATCTGTGGATAGAATCTAAGAGAGTCACATACCTGGAGAGGAATAACTTTATCTTATTTTTCACTAAAATGTAAGGGAATATTTGCACTTCTTTCAATTATGAATTTAGACAAAAAATTATAATCTCAGCAGTACATGGGCCTTTGTCATCTACAGGAATAATAGGTGTTATATTAGGTGGTTTTGTTATTTGTTTGTTTATTAGATGGTGGTCTTACTATTTTACCCAGGCTGGTCTTGAACCTCTGCACTCAAGTGATCCTCCTTGCCTCAGCCTCCTGATTTTCTGGGATTAGAGGTGCATGCTACCACACCTGGCTATATATTTTGATATTACATTGTACTTGAGGGTACAACACAATATTGTTTCTGCTAATCCTTATAGAGAGATTCGAGTAGTCATTAATCCAATCACTTAATCTTGACATTTATTATAATAATCAAGAAGCATATATTACTAAAACATAAATTTGTTTGTCTAATATTTTGATAACTATATTTTAATATATTTAGTTTCATTTGTAGTATTATTTTATTTTATGCAATCAAAATATGATCAAGGTATTCATGGACCTTGGACTATAGCCAAAGGGGCCAATGGCTTGAGATGTTCAGGAGGCAAAAGACTTAGGCCCTTGATGAGTTTTCTAAGTCTCACTGGATGTATCTGTTTCTCAGTACTAGAGTACCAAAGTACCACACAAACTGGAGAGTTTAGAACAATAAAAACTTATTATCTTACAGTGTTAGAGCCTGGAATTCCAAATATCAATGTGTTCTCAAAATTCTACTTCCTCAAAGCTTTTAAGGAACAATCCTTGTTTTCTACTTCCAGCTTCCCATTCCTTGGCTTGTGGATGTACCATTCCAACACTTGCTCTCCTCTTTATGAGGCGTTCTCTTGTGTGTCTGTAACTCACATTGTCTTTCCTTTCTTTATAAGGACACCAATTATATGAGATTATGGGCTCATCTGACCCCAGTATGACTCCATCTTAACCAACTAAATTTGCAAAAACCCTATTTCCAAATATGATCACTAGTACAAAGTGTTAGGACTTCGATTTATAGTTTAGGGAGACACAATTCAACTCACACCAGTTGGGATGGACAAACATTTTTATGTAACCTTAATCATTGTATTTTGAAGCCTCTGCTTCATGACATTAGCCCTTACCCAAATAGATATATGTATTTTGATACCAAAATTAAGACCAATTCTAATTCAGATGCAGGTAGCAGAGCTCTTGTTGGGTCTTGAGTGCCCAAGCAAATAATTAGCCCTGGTTTTTCCAGTTTGTGATAAATGAATTCTCTGATCCAGCAACAAAGTGATTTTTCTGGGACAGGATTTCATCCTACATCCTGTTTTTGTTGATAAAATTTTTATTAGAGTATAGCCACATGCATGTATGGTCTATAGCTGCCTTTATACTAATACAATGACAAAGTTATACAGTTGTAGCAGAGACTGTATAGCCCCCAAAGCCTAAAATATTTAGTATCTGTCCCTTTACAGAAAAAGCTTGCTGACTCCTTCTTCAGGATGCAAGAGGACTAAGAAAGATGTTTGACTTATTTTACCATATGTTCTCTGTACTGTGAAAATGTAGGATTCTTATTCAATCAGAACTTAAAGAATTAACCAGATAGGATAATATATGAACTAGACTTTTAACTGAGCCTATGAATTGTTCAAAATACATTTATAATTAGAGAACACATTTACCTGTCATTGAGATCAATTATCTAAGGATAATGCTAGACAGGAAGAAAGCCCATCATTTCCAAGTTTTTTTTTTTTTAATAATAAAGCCACAATAAATTAAACTCACTGGTAATAGGAAAAAAGTGGCTATTTCAAATCAAGAGAGTTAAATTCTAACAAGAACAATCATCAGTATAATTGTATGATATTTCTTTCTTCCACTAGCATTATTAATGGGACTACAGCTTGACCTGACAATGAGAATAGCTTCCCTTGTGGCATTTTGGCAGTTCTATTTCTGTTCTTCGAGAAATAAGGAACAGACAAAGGATAAAACTCCTTGCTTGAGCTGCTGAAACAATAACATAGTGAGAAGAATTTCTAGTTACTTAAGAGCTCAAAGGACCCCATTTTTATGGTTCCCTGAGAACTGGAAACTTGATGAACTTTCACAGAGAAGATTTAGTTCCCTTGAAATCAGCAGTCATATGGCAGCATATCAGTGTATTTGGAGCCTTATAGACAAATGACGGTAGTGATGTTTATTTTGGAAAAGGAAAAGATCTGTGAAGCAATCATGAAAGACCAAAGACTAGCAGTTAGAATACTGTGCCTGGGGTGCCTTGTGGATGGAATAGGGAACTTGCTGGTCATAGATTTAACTGTATTGCCATGGCACCAAATACCAAGACTTTATTACCATGGCCACATACCTTCTGAATTTTCTGTTAAGAGAAAATGTAATGCTTGATTATTATCATTTGGAATGCTTTGATTATTCTTTACTGAATATTTTTCTTTTCTCTTTGTATTTGTTCTTTTTTAGATATACATGACAGTGGTAGTGAATATTTTTCAAAATGCTGGGGATAAAAGTAGAAATGACAATAGTTTACACAGGTTCAAGAATAGAATTGGGGCACAAAGGATTACACTATTTCCAGAATTTAATGGAACTTGCTAGCAAACCTAAGCCCCAAAACCTGAAAAACTTTTCATATGGATAGACATTTTCCTATTCTTCCCCTGTCCTCGTGTTACATAATCCATAATGAGCTATGATCACATTTTTGGGAACTTTTTTCTTCTTAATTCTTCCTATTTCCATTCCTCCATCTCCTGTTCTTCCATAAAAAAAATATTCTGTTCAGACACTTTCAACTGCAGAGAGTTGTGATAAATGTCATCCAGCACCAGACATGTGAAGGTATTGAAAATTACAGTAAAAGCCTCATTAGATGTTTTTCTAAGCTTTACAGAAAGAAAGGTGATTTTTAAAAGAGAGTGGAATAATGTTTAGTACATATACTTGAAGAATAACTCACAAAACTCTAAGTTCTCCAAACTTAAAAGAGTAGGGAGCTTGTGTACAGTCATACCACCCATAGACTCTGTGCTCTTAAATCATGAAAATGAAATGAGCGAGAAGACTGCAAGGGAGCCCAGCCAAAGGAATGAACAAATGGAGGAAAGACAATACCAGGGATTTGAAGAACCAAAGAGCAGAACATTTGGCCATAGGGAGGAGTGTGATGGGGAAAATAAATTTGAAAAAAGAGGTTGGAACCAGACTTTAAAAGATCTTGGACACTTATTTAATATAATGTAACAAATATTTATCTTATGCCTACTAAGTGTTCTCCTTGACATGTTCTTGGGGACATACTATGTAAGATACAGCCTTTATTGTCAAGCAGTGTGCAGCCTGGTAGGAAAGAAGGGCAGATAAACAGGTTCCATTCAAAATGGTAGGCATGAAGACATGACAGCCATATGTTTGGTCATTCTGACTACAGAGTGGATAATAAATTAAAGGTATTAGAAGTGTGAGCATACAAAAAAATCATGGAAGCTATGGCACCATATATGGGAAAAAGGGAGAGGAGAAAATTGATCAGGTTGGTGACTTTAAGACCTGGAGATTCAGCAGGAGCACAGATTTCATACCTGTTTGAGAGATTTATGGCGCCATTAATAGGGGAAAAGGAGTCAATGAGCTATGTATTCATTTCTTTATTCATTTGTTTAGTTTTGGAAGAAGGTGAGAAATTTGAGTTTTGACTTAGACACATTGAGTGTCTGGTGTTTATGAATATTTATATTATCATTATTCCCTTATAAGTGGTAAAAAATTGATCTGATAAGTGGAATCACTTCACATTGAAAGGAACAGGATACTCCAGCGGATTCATTTAAAAGGCAGTTAGAAATTCAACTTGAGCATCTGGCAGATTCTTGTGGTGGTCATAGGTCTTTAGCTCCAGTGTAATATAAATTATACACATTGTAAAGTACCTAGATAAAAGATCTTTTGGAGTTTCATTCTCTTAGATTTGATGTAAAATAATTGCATTCAATGAAGCAACTGTATTCTATATACTCAGCATTATTTTACAGTTTGTCTAATAGGAAAAGAACTACAAAAATCAGAAATGTTGTTCTGTTCTCTTTGCAAACTTTAGGTTTACCTCCCATTCAGTAATTTCTATCATTTCATTTTAGGAACCCCATATTCACTCTCCTCACCAAATAGTATTTTTTATTTTTATTTTTTATCCTTATTTATTTTTATGCGGTGCTGAGGATCGAACCCAGTGCCTCATGCATGCAAGGCAAGCGCTCTACCACTGAGCCACAACCTCAGCCCCCAAATAGTATTTTGATTATTACTATTTCTTTCATTGGTCCTGAAAAGTTGTTGAAAAATTTATATGACATAAACTCTTTTCTGAGAGAACAGACTCTTACTATTAGAATATGAGCTCTTAAAAGGTGGAGGATGAGGCACTGGGGTTGTAGCTCAGTGGTAGGGCACTTGCCTGGTACGTGTGAGGCACTGGGTTTGATCCTCAGTACCACATAAAAATAAAAAAAAAGGTATTTGTGCCCATCTACAACTAAAAAATATTTTTTTTAAAAAGGTGGAGGATGGATCCTACTTATCTCTCTCCCCATGGAGATTTATTAAAATTTATTAATTTATGAAATAATTATTTATGGATAATAAAATTATTTACCACATTCTTCCTAATCATTTATAACTGTCCACCAGTTTTATTTAATGCTTTCTATATCTGGCATCAGATTACCTTTTCTTGGCAAAGGAATGTCTCCAATAACTGAAACCCATCTCTCAAACCTCTTTATTTCATCCACTTTTGATAAGTATCTTTTCAAAATTGTATTACATGCTGTGGACAAGAGAATAAGCTTGAACTAATTTAACCATTTCATGATGACTCAGGTCCATTAAAATAAGCATTAATCATTGTGCTTTATAGCAAAACAATGCAGACCTTCAGCACCCTTGGATTAGACAGAACAGGTTGTGACGAATAGCAAATGGACTTGAATTGCTATATTTTCCTGTTTGGTCTTCTGTTCTCTACTGCTTTTCTTCTGTCACCTGTCACTCTTAGTTGCTAGGGAAACAGACAACTGCATTTGTTAAAACAGTAATCTTAATTTTAGACATGTAACACCTGAATCAGTACATTTGTTACATGAACTTTCCCAGGTAATTGATTTCATAAAAAACTGCTGGTTGGCATATTCCCCTTTCCTAACACTCCTGGAATAATCTGAGAAAGGATTCTTTTCTGAAAGTTATATTAAGCTACTTAACTAATAGAAAACAGTACAAAGGTACATATAAAATGCTGTTCTTTGCAATAGATGTTGAGAATTTCTGTATGATCCCTCTGCTTTTTTACAAACATTAACAATGCTTTCCTTTTATGGGCTAATTTGAAAAAGTGCGTGTGTACGCGTGTGTGTGTGTGTGTGTGTGAGAGACACACACATGCGTGCCCGTGTGCGTGCAGAAAAGTGCACATAAAAGTATGCCTGTTTTGGACTTCAACCTATTAATCCCGACTTTACTTTAGTCTCTGTTCCCCTCAAGTTTATATATGAGATGTTTTCTTTGCAATGAACAGCTTAATAATTTGTCAACTTTAATTTTAAGGCAAGGCATACACTGTATTTTAATTCTTGCTGTTGTTTGAAAATTAAATGTCTTTCAAAGGTCCATATATTAAAGGTATGGTCCTTAGCCTGTGATAGTATTGGAATTTGGTGGAGTCTCTAGGAAGTGGGCTCTAGTTGAGAAAGGTAATTTGGGCCTTCCCTTTAAGAGAGATATTAGGACTCCAGCTTCTTGTCTCTCTCTTTTGCTTCCTGGCCAGCATGAAATGAGTGACCTCCTCCATCATGCTCTTCTGCCATGATGTGCAAGGGCACCACAGGCCCAAAGCAACATGGATAAGCAACTGTGGACTAAAACCTTCAAGCCAAAATAAACTCTTTCCTATTTTTAAGTTGATTATCTCAAGTATTTTGTTACAGTGACAGAAAGATGACTAACACAGTTCTTTACAAATTACCATTTCTCCTGTCTGCCTTAGTGTTCCCTTCCTTCTTTTACTGAAATCCACAAGACACAAGACCTACAGCCTACTCTTTGAAACTATCTGAATCTCTTTGACTGCTAGTTTTGAGGCCAGCCATGATCTAGATTTTGCTAGATTCAGTCCAGTCTCAGTCTTCATTTTACTTGACCTGGTGACATGATGTGGCAGAGCTGGACTTTGGGACCTTGTTATGCTCTAATTATGTTTCACTATGTAGATTATTCCCACAAAGTCTCATCCCACTCTACTTCCAAAGATATTATGTACACTGTGTATTAAAATATTATGTTTATAATTACCTAATTTCTATCTAAAACTCTGTTTCTAGTCCTGAATATCAATGGCATATTCATTGTCTCTAAATGGTAGCTCTAAATGTGAAAGGTGTTGCAGCAAATTCCTGATTTTCCTTTGTAAAATTGCCTGTCCTCCTCACTTTAGCAAAAACAACTGTATTCTTCTAATTGCTTTATCTTAAAATGTTGCAAAAATGTTTACATTACTCTTCTGCATTCCACAAACCTATTTTCCAGCTTTTTCTGTGAACACTGCCTTAGAAAATGACCAGCTACTGTTTCACTCTTTCACTCTTTCCACCCTGGTGTGAGTTGCTGTATCTCTAACATTGAGCATAGCAATTGCATCATGGCTGATCTCCACACTTCTATCCATTGCCATCAAGAGTCCACCTGTCAGCTGGGCACAGTGGCTCATGCCTGTAATCCCAGCACTTTGGGAGGAAGAGACAGGAGAATCATGAGTTCGAAGGCAGCCTCAGCAATGGCGAAGTGCTAAGCAACATAGTGAGACCCTGTCTCTACATAAAACATAAAATAGGGCTGGGATATGGCTCAGTGGTCGAGTACCCTGAGTTCAATACCCAGCACTGAAAAAAAAAAAAAAAAAAAAGAGTCCACCTGTCTTCCTAGAAGCTAGTGTGATATTTAAAAAAATGAAACTCCACATCATGTAAAAAAATACTTCTATCATCAGTCTCGCATGGTTTCCTGCCAGGTTGAAAAGAAAGGAATGAAAAACTCTTGGCATGGTTTAATAATCTGAATGTCTGGTTTGTCAGCAATCTAATTTCCTACCAGTTATCCTTCTTCCACTGTGACTCAGATGCTTTGGTCTCATTGCTGTGTTTGCTAATTTCTTCTATGCCAAAGCTTATTTTCTTCTATGCCCATAACCTGCTCCCTCACTACCTTAACCCAAATATTACCTACCAAGAGTATCCTTCTCTGACCGTTCTTTTCAAAGAGAACACACAGTCTTCTATTTATCACCATCAGCCTCAGAACATAGCACTTTGTTGGTTTTTTACATATCTAAATATTCCTCTTTCAAGTAGAATGAAAGGCACTTTACGATCAGGAGCTTCATTTGTTTTTGCTACTGTTACATCCTCAGTGCCTGGGATAGTGCCTACCACTTAATGCACAGTACATACCTGTGGGATGAATGGGTGGATTAATAACGACCTTTAGGTCTTTCACTATTTTGCTAGCTTCTTCTTGAGAAATATTTTTTCTCTAATCTACCCACAGACTCTTTTGGATTTGTACTATTTACCCTTTACTGTTTACTTTAGTCAAACACGCACACTAAGTCAATTTGTTCTGTCCTGAGGATAATGCCATGCCTAACCTATAGAACAAGGTCCTAGTGACAACCACTTCCTGTGATGCTCAGGGGCCTTCTGTTGCCTTATTTGGGGCTTGAGGTTTTGTTGAAGTTTATTGTGGTTATTTGAAGACCAACTGCCTGTTAGGGCAGGAATTGCTGTATGGATTTTATGATGTAAAATTCTAGAAGTTTTAGAGTAAAGACATAATCAGGAAATAATGCTTGATTTGTATTGGAAATTCATCTAGCTTCTCAGCATAATTAAATCCAATAAAAACAATTTAACTTTTCTTTTATTGTTTTAATAATGTGTTTACATAACAGTGAAGTGGTACTGAAATATATTAGAAATAAATATGAGGGAATATAAATAGTAAAATGGGTGGAAATGTTTTTATATTTTTCAAAAACTCATGGGAAAAACAAGGAATAGTAGAGAGAACAGAAATTTCTGAAGCAGAAGAAATTAAAAGGAAAGTTGAAGCACACATTCATTTTTAGATTGATAAACAGTGAGTTACATAAATGGAACTATTTAAATAAAATAAATGTAACCAATCCTAATACTGTAATGCTAGTTTTATTGCATCATACTTACTGTAGGAGAGACTCAATATATTGAAATTTCTTTACTGTGAAGGTTTTAGGATACTAGCTTATACCTACATTAAAGGTAATAGAGACTTGAATATAAGTTGTTTCCAGTAATAGCATAAATGTCGATTAAATAATGTACAGAATAATTTTATTACATTTTATAAATAATGCTTTTTGTATGGGACAATCTCAAAGAAAGGAAATAAAGTCTTAAATAATAAATGAAACAAACATAGAAAAGTTGAGTACTTTAATTTGAAACCAATTGCTATTATGAAACTGAATTGGTTGTGAACAAATTTAATACATAAAAGAATGGGACAATAATTAAATGTGAGGGGGTATTTAATATCTCACCAATTACTATCCTTTTTAATATTGTTTACTGTGTAGTCAAACCAAACCAAAACTTCTCAAACAACCAAAACAAAATAAATAACTCTATTGTTTTTTATTTGTGTTTAATTTTTGTTTTAATGATGAGATGATTTATTGGCACACAGGTGATGTATCCGAATTTGAGTAAAATGGCTAAAATTGCTTGTTTCCTGTCCTACATATCATCTCTCATTCTTGCACATTAGTAGAACCATGATATTCAGTGAGGCAATACGGGTGGTCTGGGAAACACAAATGTCCTAGCTGTCTCATTGCTAAGTCCTATTATGCTGGACACAGATGAAAAATTTGGATAGCTAATATTAGTTGTTATTTTATAAACCAAATAAGTTAAGAGTAAATTAAACATATAATAAACTAAGTATCATATTTTGGCATCCATATGTGTAGGTATGTAGAAAGCTGGCTGATTGATTTCTAGAAAAAATATACATATGCTGATAAAATATAAAGTATTTTGTCTCCTTTTAAACTGAATATTGCTTTAAGTATTTTGGCATGATGCTCAATATTGTTGATTGATTATTTCTGTGGGTATGCATTTTATATCTTATGGATAATTTGTAGTTTATTTAATTATATCCATATTGTTTGACACCACCTTCCATGTTTACACCCATAAATAAAATGTGATGGATATGTTCATTAATAATCTAAACCTAAATGAACAATCTGTATATCACACCAAATCATTCCTTAAGAGATTAGCCATCTTGAAGTATTATGTTAAATGGTAGGAATATTTTCAAATACTTTAATTCTAATCAACTGATAGAATGACAGTAACAGTTTATCCTATTGCCAGAAACATTTAGTATCTTTTGCCATCATGTCATAGGCAGTATTTCATCCATTATTTGTTTGAGAAATTTAACATACTCTCCTGGGATTACTAATAAAGCTGATTATGTTTTTAGGATTATGTCTTTTGTACTTTTTTTTAGAATTATTTTACTCATATCATCTTACATTTTTCTAGTTGGGCTTGTCTTTTCCTTATTGGTTTCTACATTAAGTATTTGTGTGTGTGTGTGTGTGTGTGTGTGTGTGTGGCGCTGGGGATTGAACCCATGACTTTGTGCATGTGACAGCAAGCACTCTACCAACTGAGCTGTATCTCCAGCTCCTACATTAAGCTTTCTAATCCTTTGCATATATATATTCATTACAAATATTTCCCAGTTGATTACAGCCTTTCTTACTGTTTATGGGTGCTTAGGGACAAGAAATAGTAAAAATTATTCATTTTCTCACTTATGGTGCCTTTCAGCATTTTGAGTTTATACTTTCTTTCATCTTGTTGATGATTTCATTTAGCTATTTTACTTTCTGAAATATATTTAGGTTCAAGTATTCAGAAAAAATCTACATTTCTAAATGACTAAATAATTAACTTATGATGGTTAATTCCTCTCCCATTCTAATATATTATGGCATCCTTATTTTATTTTTAATCATTTTCTATACCCACATCTAATTACTTAGTATTTCTTCTTTTTCATAATTCATCTATCATCTAAGGGTGATTGAAGAGGTAATAATAAAGGGGCTGTCTACAAAGAGAGAGGATGGAAAAGTAGTTGATGGCAGCTGCAGTAGGGAGTCATTACCCCTGGGATTGAAAGACTGGAGGGGTAATTTTTGCCAAAGTCCTGCAAAACTTCTAACTGGCGAGGAGGGCAGAAAGAAGCTGTGTCCTTCAGTAGAAAAGTTCAACCACCACCAGCCCCTAAACCTGCAGAAAGAATGAATAGGGTGAGAAGTACCTGAAGCGCTCTCTCTCTCCAACCATTCTGTGTTTCTTACTAGGCCCTTCCATTATCCATTTGAGAAATTTAATATCCTCTCCTGGGATTACCAATAAAGTTGATTAGAAAACAAGAGAATCAGTGTGGTACTGTCTATAAAGGTTAAACTCTGGAGGGCCAAGTGAGAAAAGAGAAGAGTGAAGAAACAACATAGAGTATCTGGATTAACAGTCTCTGCCCAACTATGTTTTAGGATCCCTCCTTATAGGTCCTTTACACTTCCATTTTGCAATCTACATATGCATGGTTCTGGCTGCTCTATCAAGGTCCCTGCAGGAATCATTATGGCACACTTAGCTGGAATTTTTGAGCTCAGGTTTTTTAATGGAGGGACAATTGATACGAGTGTGGGTACAATGTGTTTATAACTAGGAGAAAACATGGTGTGTAGAGGAAAGGAATAGCAAGACTGTGGAGTTTCTACCTTCTGTAGGGCCAAGGAGCCTGGACAGAAAAAAATTTGCAAAAGCAGCATGTTTGAAAGCTTAAATATTTTTGACTGATAATTGAAATTATATTGTAAACATTATTAATAGTTATGTCAAAATGATAAAATTAGCATTTTCAACTGGTTTGACTCAATATCCCTGTGTATTTTTATGCTAATAATTTTCAGAGGCAGGGCATGATGGCACACACCTGTAATCCCATGGTTCAGGAGACTGAAGCAGGAGGATGGCAAGTTCAAAGCCAGCCTCAGCAACTTAGCGAGGACCTAAGGACACCCTGTCTCAAATTTTAAAAAACAAATAAATAAAAAGATCTGAGATATACCTCAGTGGTTAAGCACCCCTGGGTTCAATCCCTGGTACTACTAATACTAATAAGAGACTCTTTCCAAGTGATTCATATAATATAATGGCAGTGTCTACAAGCTGAGTAACATGTACTTAATGTATGACTGCTAGAAAAATGGTAAATAATCTTCCAAATATCTAAATTTTTTTGGGGGGGAGTACTGGGAATTGAACTCAGGGGCCTCCACCACTGAGCCAAATCCCCACCTCTATTTTTTATTTTATTTACAGAAAGGATCTCATTGAGTTGCTTAGTGCCTCACTTTTGCTGAGGCTGGCTTTGAACTTATGATCCTCCTGCCTCAGCCTCCCCAGCTGCTGAGATTACAGGCATGCGCCACCACATCCAGATAAATATTTTAAATTATATTTTGGCAGGAAGGTTTAAATATCTCCTGGACTTCACTATTTCTGACTTAGAAAAATAATTCCATTGCTTTGGCTGTGTTCTTGTCCAAGGAAGAAAGTAGAGGGGTTTGTGCAACTTCTAGGTGAATTTTTAAAAGACAATTGATGTGAGCTGTCCTTTATCCCTTCACCACATCCTGCAAAATGCACTAAGGGTGTGTCCTTCGTAACCTAGGTTTGACCAGGCAGACAAATGCTTTAACTAGGGGATGAGACAACATCAGAATAAGGTATATTAGTCCAGGTCTCCCTAAAAGCAGGCATAAAGATAGAATTAGGTGTGCAAAAGATTTATTGGAGGACTGAGTGGAAGGGGCCGCGCAAGAGCCCCTCGCATGGTTGGGGAGCATGCGTAAACCAACTGCCCGCCCTTCCCATCAGTGCTGCTATTGCTGGGCCTCACCTTGCCTCTCTAGTGGTGTCTGGTTCCTCTCGCCCACCGGTTTGCACCTGATGCATGGTGCTTCGCCTGCTTGTGTTCTGTCCTTCCCTCCTCCACTGCCACGTGGTCTTGCTCAGCGTACATCTCCGCAGCTTCCTCGTTCAATCAGAGCCCCCTCACCAGCGCTGACACTGCCCCTGGAAACAGCTGTTGGAATTGTGATGATTTTTACCGCCTTTTAAAACACTAGCTGCGTATGTGCTAAGGAATCTGAACCAGTTCAGAAAAAGTTAGATGAAAGTTGTTGAAAGATGTTTAATATGAAGAATGTAATCTGCTTATAATTTTGTGCAAAGTTAGAAAAATTATGATTGTAATAATTCTTTTTTCTATTTGCCTCAACAAATGTTTTCAGTGAATAGTGTGTACAGCTTCTGAAAATTTGTTTTTTTTTCTGTTATGTTTGATAACATGTATTTAAATGCAACTTTTGAGAAAAATAAATAAAAATTAAAATTAAAAAAAAAAAAAAAAAAAGAAAGTTGTTGACCAGCAGTTAAGGTCCAGAAAGCTTCCAGAAAATGCTGTGTCTTCTCTAATTGAGCAAAAGTTTTTAGTTAGGTCCATTGTGGGCATTCAGTTTCATAACTCTGTGCTTATAGTCAATATTTTGCACTTTTAAAAAAATGTGTATACTCTATAGACATATAGTTAAAAGTATTGTTCTGATTAAGTGTTAAATAAAATTGAAACAATCTTGGTAAAAAATAAAAATAAAAAAATAAAAAAGATTTATTGGAGGAAACATTTCCAAAAGATGAAGGTGAAAGAATTAGGAATATGTAAGGGACAACTTCAGAAGTCTGTGCAGTTCTACCATCTGTAAAATAAGAGAGAGAAGGAAGGAGGACTGGACAAAAGAGATGGCAACTAAGAGATGGCATCTCAGTATAATAAAGATTTGGTGAGGCCTTTGTTCTATGGAAAGGGTTTACATTAGCACCTGTACTGTGCACAATCACTGGTAGCATCCTGGGGCAGTGGAGTCTCAGTGCTCAGTGGTAGTGGAACCAAAGAGGTGACAGCTGGAACTTCTGGTCATCCATATTTCTCACTGCAGGGTATCTATCTGAGTGGTGCAGTTTTGTGGCAACAATAATTTTGGATTCCTTGACTGACTGAATGGAGTAAAGTGACCTTCCTATCTCAAATCCTGTACTTCTTTAACTGTTTTGTTACAGAAAATGAATTTTGATCTTTTTAAAAGCCAGTATATTTTAGGGACTCTTTGGTATAGCACTTTCCTCTATGCCTTATACATGTGCCTGCTAGATTTAATCTGTGAAACAGAAAACAATTCTTTGCCCTAATACTCTTTATGCGAATATTATGCAAATATTACTCTTTATTCAGAAACTGACTTTTGTTCAATTGTGAAAATTTAATGTTTGACATTATCACTTGAAAATGTTTATTTTAAATACTTTCTTGGTTCATTCTGACAGTTACTTTCATAGTAGACATTAGTATGTTGCCTATCTAGGATCTAAATCTCTCTCCATCAAGACATAACACATAATCTTTGGTTAACAAAGATTGTTAACCAAATTGATGGGTCAAAACTAAAATTGTCATATATATAATTTTAAACATTCAGGTAAACATGTATGAAAAAGTAAAAAGGAACATTAACCAAGTTATATGTAAGTTAAAATTATTATTTCAAAATGCAACTAATATAAAATACAATGAAATATTTTATATCCATTTTTGATAGCAAGTCTTCAAAATATGTTATGAATTTTAAAATACTTATAGTATACCTCAATTTGAATGCTGAATTTTCATCTGAAATGCTTTATCTGTATTTAGATTTTATTAAGTTTATAGTTAAGTATAAACTTAAATACTTAGGTTGCTCCAAATATACTTAAGTATACTGAATTTAATACCAGTTTTCAAATTTAAATAAAAGCTAATTAAAATTAAGTGAAAGGAAAAAATTAAATTGCTCAATCACATTTGCTTAATAGCCAGCCACACATGCTTAGTGGCTTCCATATTGGGTAGCAAAGATAGACAAAGCCAATTAAAATAATCATATCTCCTTGGCTTCAGTGATTGCTTTGAAGCAAAGACCCAGGCTTAGTACAATCAATGTGTGGCATTGCCCTTACCTTGGCAATATTTTATGATAGTCCTGCAAAGTTTAACTCAGGATATTTGTTCTATAGCTGGGAACATGCTACCATCCCTGCCACAGCTCCTTAATTCTGCTGGTTATTTTACCTGGAAGCAGCCGTAGACAATATGCATATGATTGAAGATGACTGTGTTCCAATAAAGTTTATTCATGGACATTCAAAATTTGAATTGCATATAACTTTCATGTGCCACAAATTACTACTTTTCTTGTGATCTTTTCCTCAACCACACAGAAATGTAAAAACCACTTTAGCTTATGGGCCATGTGAAAACAGGCGGTTGAGTTAGTCATGTCCTGCAGATCTGACAGCAGACCACTGTTCCACTACCTTAAATGTGAACAGGGAAGCCAATGCCTCGCATTCAGGAGAACAGATAGCATGAGGATGAAGCAAACATACAGAAATGGGCCACGCTGAGATGCTTGCATGGCCTTTATTGAACTGTCTGGAAGACCATTCTCCTCTTGTGATTCTATTTATTGACATTCCCTTTATTCTTTTAGCTAGTTTAATTTGGATTTTTCATAACTTGTAAGGCAAAAAACTTGTTATATAAAATGATGTGTTTTACTTCCTTGTAAATTTCTGAAATAGGATTCTATTTCCCATTAAATAGATTGTACTTAATAAATTCAAATGTTACTCCATATACTTAATATTTTTTGAAGTGCTATAATGTCTCCACACCACTCAGTGAGAGGTTAGCATAAAGAGTATGCATGGTGCATACTTTGGTATATAATGTATGACATATCATTTATTTAGCATGAAGACAAGTAGAGTAATGATAAGTTTAACCATTGATTGGATCTTCTTAAAATAACCTTTTAATTTTAATGACATATATCCAAAATTAGACTATTTCATTAAAAGTAATTTCAAAAATTCACAGACTAATAAACCAAGACTCAGAAATTAAATGACTTGCTGAGATGATATTGTTTTAAATGGATGATCTGGGTTTTGAACCACCATATGTGTCACCCTGATGTCTAGACTCTTTAATATACTGTACTGTCACATAAGTAAATTTTGAGATAGATCTGAGCCTTTTATTTTTAATTTAGTAATTTACTACAATAATACAAAAAAGAATAACTGGATTCAAATTTAAGATAGAGTAGAATAAATTCTATTTCAAATTGATGAATTTTAAAGTAAAGAATTATTATTGTTCAAAAGGTCAGAGGAAATTGAAAAATTGTCAAGACACATTTAAAAAATTTATGAGAACAATGATAACTTTCTCCCTTACTAGTGCTTATTAAAATTAAAGCAATATATTAATTTCCAAAGTTTCATATCAAATTAGAAATGGGTTGAATAAGTCAAAATGATCTAATCAACATTTGCGCAAATTTCACTGTATAATTCTGGATAAAAGCAATGAGCATCATTTTTTTCCTTTAAGATTTACTTAGCAAGGCAATTATGCAATTTTTTGCACTGATTTAAAATAAAATGACTTCTACACTCATTTCACATAGTGTTAAATAGTATTATGTTCTTATTTGTACACTGATTACAGAATAAATATTCCAGTACTAATATTCCAATATATCTCTTTGTAATAGCAATACTATATATTTTAACTAATATAATATATACATGTAAGAGCAATACTAATATATCTCTTTATTTTTTATTTTAAATTCAACATTTTTGGTTGTATAATAAATTATTGTATTTACTGACTCTCTGGAGTTTTACTGAGAGCAGTACTGAAACAGTTCACATCCATGTTCGTGATAGCAAGCTCATTATCTTAGTTCTTATAGATACATTATATCTCCGTGCTCATTGATTCTGACATAATTCTAGGAAGAGCAACTGAAAATCTGTTTGGTTGCCAAGTTTAAGGTAGATTTGAATTATGTCATAATGATTTATCAATAACGTAATGACCACCAGGATTAGTCAAATGTACTCAAAAATCCAACCAGTTCATATATACATACTTATTTTAAATTGAAAAGCCAGTATTTCATATTTTAGCCAGCTAATCATTTCAATTTCCCAGTTTTCAACACACTCCGAATTGTTACAGTGTAAGTTATAACCCAATACTGATTTCTATACTACATGGTCCAGAATGTGCAGCAGAATATGATCTGGAATTCCAGGTATGAAGCCAAAGCAATCAGATGCCACCTTGTGATTTTCAGCAACATAAATGTATGTTCTAAATGGACTTCTCTTCACAAGTTTTATTTCTTTACCAGAATGATGGATGCTGACTGAGGTCATTAAGACATTAAAATAAAATTTGTATCTGAAAAAGAGTCACCCTCATTCATCTTTCATTTGCTTCAAAGTTCAATGAATGACCTAAATAGTACTATAAAATTAAATTTTTATTTAGTGTTGATGAAATATTTATTTATTAAAAATGTAGTCATTTGCAATCAAATTTTTACTATGGTCTCTATATTTGGAATCTGCTGATAGTTACTGGAAGCTGTTTGGGGATTGGAACACTCAGCACTATTGTATTGTGATCAATAATTAAATTTAGTGCTGACATGCATCTAGTTTATGCAGCCGTCTCTGACAATCCCATCTTGCAAAATTAATCCTTTCCAATTTATTTAATAGAAGACATGAACAATAAAATGATTCAGATGAGTACCAATGCAGGATTATTTCTGGTCAATATTACTTTATTATAAATTGGGTCCACATACTCATTAGTAAATTAACTGTCAAATCTGAAAACAGCCTTTTTTTGTTTAAAGGTAATTATTGGTACTGAAGACAAGAAGGCACTTAACCTTGCTGTACAGTTGTCCTTACCACAGTGTTTTTTATTCCAGGCTATAACTAACCCATCAAAGCTACAGAGGGAAAATAATTAGTGATATTAAATGGATGAATTTTAACTATTACAAGGCCATAGCTGTTTAGATACAGAGAATGTAACCACACAATGGCAAGGTTCTTATAATTATTTGAAGTCTGGGTTCATTTTGGAGATATTTTAGCTTTTGCCAATAGAAAAATCTACTGGAAAAAAGAAGCACTGATATAGAAAGAATTTTATTTAAAAAGATAGGTTAAAAGTGGCTGATTTTCTTCTCTGAAAATCTCATCCAAAATTGCTTCTAGCTCTGACAATTTATAAATTCTTTTTAATAGTGATTTTTAGAAAAATTAACTCTCCCATAAGATGTTTTGTCACAGTTTTCTGATTTTTTCACCCTATTAATTAACCAATTCAGTTACTTCTTGAAACCACTAAATTATTTTAAAGAAATACTTTACACAGATGCATTAAACCATTCATTTTTCTACTTTGCTGTATCATTTGCACAAATTTAGAAGAGTCTTGAATAGACATCATCCTATTATATTAATTCAGGGAAGTATAATTAATACAATTTTATTTTAAATATTAGTCTTCCAAACAGACTTATAGTGAAAAACATAATGCATCTTACAGAATGACTGGAATGGACACAGTCTTGTGTTATGCATTTTTCTATCATTAGACAAGTAGGAGGTATTCGCTTTCAATGTTTGTACCAAATACAAATTTGATGGAGAAGTGCTGAGTCTTATTGTATTGATCGCTGCTACACCTATCAAAGAATTGAAACAGAGTGAAGAGAAAGTGGCACATATTCATTCTATTGATGTTGTATGCTATCAATAATCTCAACCTCAAGAAGTCCCCAAATTACATTTGTTAACTGTTTCATCTATTTATTAAATTGTTCAGAATTCACAAAGAATACCAACATGCTATTTGTATTGTAAAAATATACTACCCCTACATTTTAATCACTGAGCTTGTATTCACATGAGAGACCATGAACTAGATGATAAATAATGAAAATTCAGCTTGTTAATAATACAATATTGACTGGAATAAAACAACTCTTGTTTATTCAGCTCATCTATACATTCTCAGAAATCAGATGAAAAATATGCCCCCAGAGAAACATCTTACAGTTATTAAAAATATGTTCATAACTGAATGACAGTTTAAATTCATAATTTTACTACTGAATTCAGTGGCTATGTAAATGAGGTCTTTGTGAAACATCTTTATTTTATCACTGTGTCCTGTGTAGAACATTACCAAGTGATAAAGGGGTAGGAAAATTTTGTCCCATTTACTCATCAATAGCTCATAGTGCACAATTTGAGAGCCATTCTTTTCCCAAGATTGGATTCCTGTCATGGTTGTGGTATCATGGCTGGAAAAGGAGAGGTAGAATCAAGGTGCCCACACACTGCAGGGAGGTGTGCCAACTATGGCTCCCGTACATTCTCTTTAGTTTTGTGTTGATTGTACACTAGTATCCAATAAAACTCATTGGTTCCAATTCTATTTTCACTGTGATTTCAAACATCACATCAACTAACTCTTTGGGGAGAATGAAAAAAATCATCTACTTACCAAGTTTGAAATAATTGTCACTATTTATTTGTGACATTTACTCAATCACCATTAGCACCATTAGCATTGTAGTATTTACTAAATAGTTCCGTGCTAACGACAATCTTACATAGTACTCAAAATAAGTGAAGTGGGGACTACTTTAGTTCTCTGACCTCTAAGAATTTACCACTTAAAAGATCAATGTGCATAAATAAAGACTTATACCATTGCAATTTGCTGAGAGTTGGTGTAAAAGGAAAACCTATAATATAGACTTTATGCTTTGCCTTGGTTTAGAATTAATGGGTTTCATATTGTGAAATATGAAAGGGTGGATGTAAACGGCTTTCCCTTCCATTTAATCAGGGAATATTTCATTGGATTTGAATCTGGACAATGGTACAAAGCAATGGCTTTGTCCAGCCTGGAGCTGCAGATTCCTCTGGTAATATTGTACACCAGCGAGTGGTGTTTTCCTGGTAAGATGTGTTGACCTCCTTCACTGACCACATTTCCACTTGCCGGATTCTGAGGTGATGAGAATCTGTTTGTGTGTGAAGAAATCATGGAAATCAAATGTATTTTGGGGGCAGGTGTGTAATATCATAAAACAAAAACATAATAACATAAAACAAAAGTCACATCCAAGCAAAGAGTATAATAGAGTTTTATAAATTTCAAGTATTATTCATAAAGCCATGCAACATCGGACACTAAATGGAAGCATCAAATGACAATTGCTATAGATGGATTGTCTTATTCCCTCTGGATAGAATTTTCCAATAACTCCCTATTTCATGCAGCACAAAGACAAAGCATTGTTTTCCTTTCTCATCCTGGTCCTTTCCCTCTGTAGCACCACCTAAGGACTTCCTCCCATCACTCATCCTACCCTAGTGGTCCAGTGATACTGTCTGCCTCTGTCTCCAATATCACACCAAGTTAACTCCCACTTCAGGGCTCTGTTCAGATGAACTTTCCCTTTCCACAAGTCTTTACTGTGATCTTATCTTGTCCTATTTTTTCCTTCATTGCACTTTTAATATAAAGTGTGAGCTATGTGTAATATATTGTATATAAAATGCAGCAGATGAGCTCGGTGTGGTGGTGCAAGCCTGTAATCCCAGCACTTTGGGAGGCTGAGACAGGAGAATCACGAGTTCAAAGCCAGCCTCAGCAATGACGAGGAGCTAAGCAACTCAGTGAGACCCTGTCTCTAAATAAAACACAACATAGGGCTGGGGATGTGGCTCAGTGGTCCAGTACCCCTGAGTTCAATCCCTGGCACACACAAAAAAAATGCAGCAGATGTAATTTTCATACTTATATCAAATATAAGATTCATGAGATCTAGATCTCTCTAGTGATGTGCTGGTAATTGTTTAGCAATCAACTTTCTGAGGGAGAAGAAAGTTTTGATTGGTAATGCAGGCCAGTTTCTACAGTATGAATGCTGCCATGAGCATTCAAGCTGCCAAATTATAACAATGTGTTTGCAAAATTCCTGAAAATACAAAGAAATGGGCTCTCACAAGCTGAAAGAAGCTGACTTCAGTAAGTGAATAATTTTTGTCTGTTTTGCTCTTGGATCTGTCACTAGTAATAGAATAACGTCTACTATCTAAAAGTGTTTGATGTGTACTTATTGAATGACTGATTGCAATCTAGAAAGTTACATGTGATCAGCCTAAAACATAAACCTCACTATGATAGTTCTCTACTAAAATTCTTTCAGAATATAAGATGCAGAATTCTTAGCAAGTTAAGTGTACACCAAGATCTGTATGCCACAGCCTAATTTCTCACCATCACATTCTACATTACATTTTACAAGACTGCTAGAGGGAAAAGTATGAACATTCCCTGTTCATGTCACCTGACTTTATTCTCTAAAACTCTGCACATGCTTTTTCCAAATCCTGAAATGTCTCTCTTGTGTTCTCTCTGGTAAACAACTAAAATTCTTGCAGATCTTACCTATATGAGAATCATATTCTCAACATATATTTCCCAGTATATTCTTCCTATTCTTTTTCAATGTGCATATGGACAGAGTTAAACAGTTGCTTCCTCATCACTGTTACATCTATTCTTTATATATGCTTCTTTATACAGTCCTATATCATTCCCTTATCCTCTTCTGAGCAGATTTTTTTTTCTTGCATTAGGTTCCATTTCTATTTTTATTCATGCACTTTACACTTTTCATATTAGAGAAGTAACGCATGGTCATTTAGAAAAAGGCACAAAAAGGAGAGAGATATATAAATTAAAAAGCGTGAGTTTCCTTTAACTCCTGTGTATGTCTATACCCAGTATTAATGACTGACAAGCAATTTAGTATTTTAACCATAACTCAAACAAGCTAGAAATGATAGTCCACTGTAATTTTATAAACATGAATATGTTTTTATTGATAGGCTGTAAGCATCTTGAGAATAGAACTGTTTTCCCAGGCCCTAACACAGTGCATGGCACATGGAATGTCAAAATAAATGCTTGGTAATAAGACCAGGGCAACCAAGCTGTTAAGTAATGCTCTGTAGCACAAGCAGTTGGGCTGCTGAATGTGGAGGTTATTGTGGAACTGTCCTAGAATGACCTTCTCTATCCAGTCTCATTTTCTTCCAGACCATGAAAGATACAGCTATAATAATACTGGCTTTTAACTGTCTTCTAGTCTCTCATTAGAAGGGAATCTTGTCTGAGAACAGTTTTTAAGTGTCACTGATAAAGTGGGTTCAGACCCCAGATGTGAGGTCTATAATGCATTGAGCATATGTGCTCTTACGATTGCAAAAATGTTTATGGAGGGTTGCTGGATGAAGGTATCTCATTATACAGAATCTTTGCGGATTGCAATTACTGGCTGCATGATGTGTAAATGAGATAAGTGATTAGATATACATAATTTGAAGACTCAATTTACGGAATTTAACATCTGCAAAGAAAAAAGGGAAGCTCCACTTGGAGCAGAATAAATGGATTTGAATCAGTTATTATCTTCAGTAGGCACATGCATTTGGGCAAGTCCTTTATCTTCTTGAGCTCCAGATTCCTAGTTCTGCAAAGGTACTGATAAAATCTGCCTTTTAAAGTGTTAATAAAAGTATTATTTCTTTGTTTATTTTAAAATCACTTATTTAGCCCTTGTCACATGCCAGACACAATCCTAAGCATTTTATAAACATGAACTCATTTAATCATCTTTGCCATCCTTTGAAGTTGCTGTTACCATCAGAGTCAATTTACAGATGAGGAAACTGCAACTTATTCAATAACTTTCTCAGGGCAACAGTGCTCATGCTGTAGAGCCAGCTTTCACACCCAGGTTGTCTGTGCTCTGAACCATCCAAGATTATTTCTTTGAAAGCATTTTATAAAATGTAAAGAGCTTTGAAAATAAATAGCATATTTATTACAAGTTAATTTTTTCAGTATCAAAGCTTGGTGTCTCTCTCTCTCTCTCTCTCTCTCTTCACTGCCAATAATCTATAGGGTCAAACATGAAAATAACCCTAGATACTATGATTTAATATTTTGTGACAATATTGTTGTTATTACAAATAATAAAATGTTATGTGAAAAGCAGAATTTATCTTTGCCCGGAAGTAAAGGGCAGAGGGTAAGTAGGGGTCAGTATAGAGAAAAGTCCAAGCTGATTCATAAACTTTTAATAATATTATGCTCTCAAGTTCTTGACCAAGCCTGGGTTTGGGAATTGTTTGATGGTTACTAAAGCTGTTCATTTCCCAATTTCACTTGTCTGTAAACAAAAATGAAACAGGCAGGCTGCAAATTTGGCCTGTGTTACAGCTTGTCTCTGCTTTCCTGAGCATCTTGTGTTTGGGAATTTAAACGTCTTTCGGAGTTAATGAAGAAGTTTTGCTGTTATTTAAGATCTGGAAATAATATTTTATGATTTAATATGATCTGATTGGAATATTTTATCCAAAAGGCAGCAATTGGGCTGATTGCATATAAATTTAAGGAAGATCTTATAAGAGTGTTCAAGTGCATAGTAATACAGCAAATCTATTTCCATATAAACAAAAACAAGGTAAAACTTTGAGAGTAAAATAATACAAACAATTCTTAGAGAATTCTGAGTTTATAATGATCCTCAGTAGTTATTAAGATTCTCATAAAAATCTAATTTAATACATTGCTGGAATTAAGTCCAATAGAATGTTGTTTATAATAAAGACATTATAAACAAAAAATATCCAATTGTACAAGAGCCTAGTACTGTATCACTTGAAGTAGTATTTGCAATTATTGTTACTATACTTTAGGAAAAGCATAAAAGAATCCCAAGAGGCACAGGTAAGAGCAACAGGAAACAGCCATGGAAGTGAGCCACTGAGGCTACTGCTTAGGAAGAAGCCAAAAGCAGATTCGTATGCATTAAACATTGCAAACACAAAGGGAAAAATAACTGAAATCTACAATACTGTCTGCAGAGGGGGAAAGGAGAGAGGCATACCCTTGAGGCTTAAGAGAAATAAATTTAGAAAAGGTAAAAAGAGGTCTAAACACAGGGGATAAAAGAATCTTTTAAAAATGTATCATCATCAAAATAGGTTAAGGCTAATCCTTAAATGTAATACTAATTTGGCATCTTCAATAAGTGAGGGCATGGCAAAGGTATTTTGAATGTACAAACCTTATTTAATGAGGAAAGGCTGGAGTTACTTCATTATACCAAATTAAGATATTTTCATTTTAATCTTTTGGTGCACATTATCTTCACTGGAGACTACTCCTGAGTACTCGAGTATATGAGAATATATATTCTGAGGTTTCTTCAAGATTATCTAAAGCAAGCATATTATTTTACAGTTGAGGAAAAATGGAGTCTGGAGAAATGCAGAACATTATTCCCTTTTGTTAGGCAATGGGGTTCACTCAGTGGCAGCAGAGAAGTGGTGCATCTGGAGGTTTTCCAAACTGTTCCCTGAACATACCCTGCAGATGCATTCCAGACATGGAAATGCGATCTTTCACGGACAGTGAATTTGGTGTGGGATCACTACCACTAGTTGCCAATTCTTGAGCATGTGGTGTGTTCTGGGAGCTTTCCCAATGTGTTCTCTTGATCCTCAAGGGACCTATTAAAAATAGGTGTGCTTATTATTGCCCCATTTTACAGATGAGGGAACTGAGGTATAGTGACCTGCTTAGGTTTTATCTCCTAAATAGAATAGAAACCTAAGTCTAACTCTGATTGACTTACATTATGCTTTTTGCCACTGTTTTACACTAACAGAAAGGAAAAAAAGATAATGTCAGGAAAACGTCATTTTACCAGGGCTATTCTTACAACCAGTACTTAGAGACAAGTTAAAATAGCTGACGTAGATGTTTTCTTCCAGCCAGGATGCTTGATTTCTATTTTATTGCAGTGTAATGAAAGTATCTGAGTAGGGCCCAGTACATTATTGCCATCTGCCTCTTTTCCAACTCTATAAAGTATGGGTAATTATACTTCAGCAAGATGTTTAGAAACTTAATTAATATTATTGGTTAGAGATCTTTAGATTAATGATCCAATTTTGCTCATAATAAACACATCTGGACCTGTTTCACTGCCTCCCATGGTTCTTAAAAGAAAAAAATCTTATTCATAGTAATCTCAATTTCTTTTTGGTTATCATCATAATAAAATGTTTGCTTTTGCACTGACTGTGTGTAAACATCTGGTCTAGTTAGTGATGGTTCTAATGCATAATTCCTGTCTTCAAAGAACTTATAGTATATCTAAAGAGCTAGAATTTTCATTGTATATTAAATAACAATTGACAGCATTCAGGTAATTGCAGTAAAAAATGAAATGTGCATTGTTAAGATGGAATAAGCATGGCACCTACCTTGGTGAGGGAAACAGATATTCTAATTTACAGAATTATCAATTCCAAATTGATATTTTTGATGAATGAGAGTATAATTCTGCATTTATTATTAAAAGGAGAATATAATTTAATTTTAGATGGTTTTATTTTGCTAAAACTATTCAATGTATTTGAACAAAGATCATGCACCTGGAATGACTCACCAAGGCAAGGACATTGATTGAAATGAGTGATGTGACAACAAATGACATGTTCCTGTTTGGTGGGTGTGTGGGGATAAGATACCGAGAACAGGAAGAAATGCTCTCCAGTTCTTTATGTGATATTCACAAACAACATTGTGACTTTCTTCTAGGTTAGGAACTTGAAATGCAGAGATATTATCAATAAGTGAAAGAAGCAGCATACACAGCCAGGAGACATTTTTAGCAGGTTCCGAGAATGTGTAGTCTCAAATATTTGTTTTCCAAATTTTTAAAATACATTCCCAGTTAAGGATGATTTTACTACAAACTAGTTAGTAGATTTTGCACTCTTACTCTAATTTGGGATCTTATTTACAACAGAAAAACCTTAAAAATAATTTGTTCAATTAACCCAATTCTGATATATGTGGGACAAAATAACAACCTGGATTATACATTTAATTCTGCAATCTTAAAGGTGGCATTTAGGCCTTATACTAAGACCCTCATTTATTACCATTGTCTTCTCGCTAATTCAGAGAAGTAACATAATTTGAAGATCATGATCTCTTGTGCATTGCTGCCAAATTACATCTCTTAGTTGGCAACCATTGTACTTATCGTCTCCAACATGAAAATGTGCTATTAATTAGATCGTTGAATCAACGATCTGTTGAGAAAGAAAATGATCCACGGGAATGCGAAGAAAACTAACCCCTAAGCAAGCACATTTAATTCAGGAATCCACTTCTGAGGGAGACTATAGATCAGGCCCACTCTGGCCACCCTTTTCTGGAATCTCTTAGAAATGGAAAGGCTGCCATTGTTCTTAAAGGTCTGAGTGCACTCATGCTTGAAGGAGCAGAGGAGACACGTGCATCACTATGATTTTGTAAAAAAAATTCCATCATGGCATTTAGCACATTGAATCACCATTCTTGTTTGCTGGTTTCTTCAGCCAGCAAGAAGGCAGGGGCTAAGTATTTTTTACCTCTGAATTTCAGCATTTGGCACATTCTCTGGCATATTGTAAGGGCTTAAGAAATGTTCATAATTAATACCTGATTTCCTTAGGTCTTTTCGAATATCATGTTTGTCTCTACATAAACCATTGTTTATGAATGGTTTATGCATGTGAGATAATGGGTGTATAATGCACATGAGCATCTTCCATTTTTCTTATTCTTAGAGCATATGATTTTTCCATTTTATGTAGTTATGTATGTATTTTGTAACACATGTTCTATAATACATCAAAGTGAATGATTATATCATCTAAGAATAATTCCAAATTTTAGAAAATCTACCCCAAGAGATATGTCCTTCAATTTCACCAATAATAACAAAATCAGGTTATAATGAAAGCTTCTAAGGCAGCCATTCATAAACCATGGAATTTTCCAAGTTCACCTCTTCTAACTTTACACATAGAATGTTCTGTTGTTACAGAAAAGAAAATGAGACCTTATAAGAAGGGTTAAAACACAGTCATTAAAATTTAAAAATAAGAGGAATGGCTAAATTCCAAGCCAATAAAAAACTTACATGCTCTGCATGATTTTAATAGCTGTATAGTAATAAGGAGGTTATTCAATTATGGTAATTTTAATATATTTGAGGCCCAATCCTTTTTGGTTTTTTTATTATTACCATAGATGAATGCTGTCATTTTAGCATATTATGGATTTCCATTTCAAAAAATTGAATTTATTTTTATCTTCAAAACTTCAAATGCCTACTGAGTGTTTTTAAATTTTCTGTACAGGTCTAGTAAACATGTTTCTTGATTGTTATTGGTCTAGAAAAGATTTCACATTATTAACTAGTTGAATCTACAATTTTCAGATATATCATAATCATCTCCATTTGATAGATGTAATACTGAAGCCCCAAAAGAGAATAGAACTAGAAAGGAATAGAAATTAAATTTGATAGGCAATCTTTTCCTACTCTTTCTACCTCTGTGAGTTCATGCTTAGTGAACTTTATCTCTTCATTATCTAAATCCTACCTTCCTTTCTAGCCTCAAATACTTTTTTTCTTCCCATATCTTCAACTACCTCTGGCATTTGGTCCCAGGCCATTTTTACCTGGTGGCATTTCAATCTCTTACTTCTTCAGTCTACTTTTGGATTCCATCAAAAGACAGGTGGAGGGAGAGGAGTTTGCATCTACTAATTTAAATTCCATTCTTAAATATTCAGAAACATCTTCAATCACTATCCTAGCCATTTTAAGTTCTTTTTAATACCGTATGTAATGGCATTCAATAAAAGATTATGAATACTGGAGATAATTCAGTTATCAATTCCTTAGATAGGTATTATATGATTTTGAACATAGGAGAGAATATGTAAAGACCCGAAAGCATCTCATAATTTTTTGTAAGCTTTGTGTGATGTTTACCATTATTAAAGAAAAGGAGAAAAACTTAGACCACTTTGGGATGACATTAAAATATTTATCTACAAGACAATACATGCAATGAAGTTTTCATAGTCTACACATACTGGTTGTGGTGCTGTCCACATCAGGAAATTAATTGGATGAACTCTTTGTAATTCTGATAAACATTTACTGCCAACTCCTAGATATTTATTCCATCTCTCATCTCATCTGATCTCCTTTTTAAGTATCTACACCCAGTTACTCACATGTAATTCCATTTAATTCTTCCTATCCCACGATCAAGAAGAGCAGAATATTTTGTGTTGTATGTAACTTTACATAAAACAAAAAGGGCATATAAAAATCTTCATAAATAGATTCCAATACAAAAACATGTTTAATACAACATGAACCCACAGGAGTTTGTCCTCTCTTAACAGTCTACTCTTCAGTTATTTATTATACGTCATGATCAACTCATCAATTTCTGTAATTCA
Source organism: Geosciurus inauris (assembly GCA_004024805.1). Taxonomy (NCBI): domain Eukaryota; kingdom Metazoa; phylum Chordata; class Mammalia; order Rodentia; family Sciuridae; genus Geosciurus; species Geosciurus inauris. The sequence goes on from PVHX01003358.1 coordinate 49,698, forward strand.
TCTACGTAGAAACTCAGAAATTCTGGTCCCCCATCTCTAAATTCCCAGAAATCATTTAGTGTAATGTCTCTGGTCAGTGAAATAAATATCAGAAATTTTATGAAATAATTTAGCTACTTCCAAAGATGGTACACACCCATGAAGATTTGGAAATGGATGAGGCAAGAGTGTTTCTTTCTTTCTTTTTTTTTTTTTTTTAAATATTTTTTAGTTGTAGATGGACACAATATCTTTATTTATTTATGTGGTGTTGAGGATCGAACCCAGTGCCTCACGCATGCAAGGCAAGCACTCTACCACTGAGCTACAATCCCAGCCCTTTTTTTTTTTTTTTTTAAATATTTTTTAGTAAGAGTGTTTGTTTCTGAGAGTTAATTAAGAGGCTAATTACTTGAAAAGGAAAAGAGAGAACTCTTTCTTTAAAAAGCCCATTAGAAACACTCTGATACTCAGGCAGATCATGAACAAGATGATAGAAAACCAAGGTGAGTGGATGAAAGTCCAAATCTAGCTGGCATTGAAAGCCTGGTAGATGTCTCTCCTTAAGCTTTGGGGGGCCAGTGCAGCAGCTCTGATGAGTGGCAGTGTGGGGATGGTGGTGGGGAGTATATTAGAAAGTATTACCAGTAAGGTATCTATCCTGTCTTTTCTCCTGTAATCTTCAATTGAACTAACATCAAATCAGTTTGGGCTTCTCTTGTCTGGGATACTGATAGGTAAATTCTTGCTATGTACTGTGTTGATCAAATGTCAAAATGCTGTGTACTTAGTTCTCCCAGAACCAGTGATGCCTTGAATATCATAAATTCCTAAAAATAGGTGTGGAAGGAAATGATTATACGATTTAAATGACTGTAAGTCTCTGATATTTCTCAAAATGAAATGCAGTAAATACCATGCAAAATGACACCTAAAGTATCTTTATTGGTTATTGAACGTCAGCGTACAAACTGCTTTCACTTAGTTGCAGTTTAATGTTTTCTTTTGACTCTCATTAAGGTACTTAATAAGAAATAACCAGATAGAAAATGTTTCTAAAGTTGTCATAAGTCCATTACATAGAGTATTAAAATAATAGGAATTTAAAATATCCATGTCAGTTGTCTGTAACACCTACTGAGTTAGTACATAAGAAATTCCTATTGGAATTTAATTCCAGAAAAATATTTGTCTTCAAATTTTAACATGCTTTTGTGATAATTGGAATCAACACATTTACTTTTTTGCCCTTTACTCTAGGGAGCTCAGAATTAAATAATGCAAATTACATATTTATATACTCTTACATTATCATATTTATTTCCTCTTCTTCCTGTTGTCTCTATTGTCTCTTTTTTGTATTCATTAAATGTACAGCAATAAGTAACTTCAATAATGTTCCTCAAATTATTTCTAGAAAGATAGTAACTATAGGTTTAAAATTTCAGAAGATGGGTATATTATTCTTCTTTGAAATAACAAATAATGCAATTGCTTAAAAGTCTTTGGACTAAGACCAAGTATAAAGGGACAACTGATTGTAGAAATGTTCAATATTTTTCAAAAAGTTGATTTTGCAGTTTTTCTACAATATTAATAAAGCTAAACAAATATTTCGTTACTAGTCAAAAAATTTCCCTTGATTCTATTGATAAACTGCCTCTTCTGATGGTGCTGTTATCAACATTCTTTTGAGTATGTCACATTACAAAACAACAGAATTAACGCAGGTGTCATGTTTAAAATCTCCCATTCATCTTAATGGCAAATTAATTTTAGGTTTACTTGTAATAATTTAGAGATTTGCACTCCTTGGTCACTTGTCAAATATGCCAATATTTAGCTTGAAAAACAGAAGCTTAATTATAAGCTTTCTTGAGTGTTAATCTTTATTATGTAAGTTGAATCCTTATTCTCAAAACAGGCCTTTCTGATTGGTCCCTCTGGAAAGACTAACAGACCATGACACATTGAGAAACAAAGTTAACCATCAACAATTTCTCTGATTTTTTATAACTTAAAAACACTTCTTTCCAGCAATTACATTATTTCTGTGAAGGAAATAAGTGATAAATTGCTACTCTATTCTTGATGAAAACCTTTATTAAAATAGCGGGCATCTTCATTAACACAACAGAGAGAGAGAGAGAGAGACTGACTCAATAGTAGCTTATTTATGAGTGAAAGACAAGTTTTTATTCAACTTTAAAAAAAACTAGTTATAACCACTATTCAAAGCAGTTAATAAAAGGAATAAAACTCTAGATATGAACATGGGAAAGGATAACAATATTATTTTAAATTAATACATAAACCATTAAAATAAATAAAAGAAAACATACTTAAATTCTCAGTGCACTGTCTATAGGCTATTCTAAAAGTTAAAAATATAAATACATATTGTTTACATTATTTACTTTCTAATGCACTATTAGCATAGTGTATTACAGGTATTGTTGCATAATTTAGGTATTTAATTTGCACCATGTATTTCCTCTCCTGGAGGGAATCTGTTGTGTCTCTTATTCTTTTTGCATTTTTAATGCTTTCTATATGTCTCCAAATTGTATGTTTGGTTGATCTATTTCTTGGTTGATCAACTTTAGATAGTGTTGATTATCACCTGCTGTAATGGATGAGAATTAATATATTTCAGTGACCCACATTTCACTTCCCATATTTTACCTATGCTGCTATATATCACTTTTTTTTTTTTTTTTTGGTAAATCAGTCAGAATCTTGCAACCTATTAAACTTGTTTTCTCCAGGAACTTTTGTGTATATTCCATCAGTGCTTTGTTTTGTTTTGTTTTCATGTAGACAATATCATGTTATCTGACAATTAAGACAAATTATTTCCTTCCTACTCTGGATAAATTTTTCTATTTTGTTTTTTCTTGTCTTGTAGCAATGGCTAGAACATCCAAGATGATGTCGAATAACTATCAGTGACAGGAGAGAGGTGCTTTGATCGAGGTCTTATGGAAAAAGCACATGTATTTCAGAATTAAGTGTGATGTTATCTGTGGGCTTTTTCATAGACGAACTTTGTCAGGGTAGGGTTCTGCCACTCCTTATTATCATTTACTTTTTTTTTTTTTTGATACTGGAGATTGAACTCAGGGGTACTCGACCACTGAGCCACATCCCCAGTCCTATTTTGTGTTTTATGTAGAGGCAGGGTCTCACTGAGTTGCTTAGCACCTCGCCATTGCTGAGGCTGGCTTTGAACTCGCGATTCTCCTGTCTCAGCCTCCCTAAGTACTGGGATTACAGGCTTGCGCCACTGAGCCCAGCTTATCATTCAATTTTGATGGAAGTTATTGTTAGGAATGAAAGATAAATATTATTAAATGTTTGTTTGCATCTCTTGAAATTATGAATTTTTCTTGTAGTTTGTTAATATGCACAATTATATTGCTAAACATTTTTGAATGTTAAAACAGCATTATATTTCTGAGACTAATCCAATTTGGTAACAATGTAATATCTTTTATATATTGCTAAATGTGATTTCTAAAAGCTTGAAGGGATTTTTGCATCTATGTTCATGAAGGATGTTATTCCGTAACTTCATTTTCTTGAAGTATTTTATTTTGGGTTTGGTATGAGAATGCTCCTGGTTTATGGAATAAGTTGGAATGCATTTAATCCTCTACAATTTTTCAGAAGAGTTTTTGTAGAACTCTCATTATTACTTTAACAATTTGATGACATGCACCTGGGAAGTCATCTGGAGCTGTAGCTCTTGTTACTGGAAGGATTTTAACTAAGGATTCATTGCAGTAGACATGAGTCTGTGCTGGTTATCTGTTTCTTCTGGTATGAGCATTTATGGTGTGGTGTTGTTTTATTCCAAGGAGTTTGTTCATTTCATTTAACTTGTCAAATATATTGATTTTTTTCTTATTTTCTTCTTAACTTTTAATATCTGTAGAAAATAAAATGATATCTCCTGTCTCTTTCTTGTTTCTGATAATAGGAGCTTCTCTCATGTTTCCATCTATTATTTCCTAATCTAGTCAATATCAGGTTTACCAACTGTATTGATCTTCTGAAATAAATAGCTTTAAGTTGTATTATTTTTTTCTGTTTTCAATTCATTTATTTTACTATGATTTTATTTTTCTTTTTTTTTCTTAATTTTGGTTTCATTTTTGTTCTTTTTCTATTTTTTTGCAGAGAATATGAGGTCATTGATTTCAAACATTTGTTCTTTTTTGGCATAGCTATTTATGTTATAAATGTTTGTTTAAGAACTAATTTGCCATGGTCTACAATGTTTGCTATATTGTGATTTTATATTTTCTTCAGATTCAATGCTTTCTAATATTTTATGATTTTTTTTCTTCATGTAAAAGTGCTGTTTAGTTTCTAAATTCTTGCAGAATTTCAGATAATATCCTGAACTTGGTTTTCAACTTAATTATACTAAGGGAGAATATACTTTGTGTTTTAGTCAGCTTTTTGTTGCTTTGACTAAAAGCTCTGACTAGAACAATTGTAGAGGAATTGTTTATTTAGGGGGTCATGGTTTCAGAGATCTCAATCCATAACAGGCTTACTCCATTCCTCCAGGCTTAAGGTGAGGCAGAACATCATGGCAGAAGAGTGTGGCAGAGAGAAGCAGCTCACATGATCACGTCTCAGAGAGACTCCACTCACCAGATACTAAATACATACCCTCAAGGCACACTCCCAGTTACTCACTCTCAGTTACTACTCAGTTAATACCATCAGGGGATTAATTTACTGATTGGGTTAACACTCTCCTAACCCAATCATTTCTCCTCTAAACCTTCTTGCACTGTCTCACACATGAGATTTTGGGGGACATCTTACATCCAAACCATAACTCATTTGACTTGAGTCCTTTTGATAGTTTATATGGTCTCTCTTGGTAAATGTATAGCTAAAGTGTACATATGTATTTCACCATCTCTAATTATAATTCCAACAGCTTTTGCTTCATGTATTTTGAAGCAATGCTTTAAGATATTGAGGATTTCTCCTTGGTCTTAAGGCAGTGTGTCCCTTGCTTTCCATGGGGGATGTATATATATATCCTGCTTTATAAAATAATAATTCAATGGCAACAGCTAAACTTATGTTATCAGGGTTTATCTTTTTCTCCTCTTCTGCTTCATTTCTGTCTTTATGTTGTGTGTCTGTTCTATGAATTATGGAGCTGGTTCTTAATTATTTAGCCAACCTGCTATTCTTTGCCTTTTAATTAGAATGTTTCATGTAATGTGAAAATTTGTATGCTTGGATTGAAATGTACCATCCTGCCATTTGTTTTCTTTTTTGTACCATTTTTTTTCTATTTAATTTTGAACAGCTAACTTTATTTTCCCCATGTCCTTTTGAGCTGTTGTCACCCACTTCCACATGTGATAAATCTCAACACATTACTATTATTTTTGACTTAAAAAGTCAATTATTCTTTAAAGTTTTTTTTATCACTAAGGTCTACCTATGTAGTAACATTTCCTGTGCTGTTCATTCCTCTGTAGATCCACATTACCATTTGGTATGATTTTTTTTCTGCTTCAAAGAATACAGCAGTGCCTTTCTGATGGTGATGTATTCTTTTCCCCTTGTTGTGCTTGAAAAAGTCTTTAGAATTCTAGGTTGACCATTTTTTCAGTCAGTACTTGAAAGTTGTTGCTACACTGTCTAATGGCATGAATTACTTTTGAAGATAAACCTGCTATATTCTTTATTATTGTTCTTTTATATAAAAGTACCTTTTCTCTTGCCACTTTTAAGATATTCTGTTGATCATTGTGTACCTTGTGGAATTGTCTTGTGTGTGGATTTCGTTGAGGTTTGTGTTTCATCAAATTTGGAGCACTCTTGGCCATTGTTTCCTCAAAACTTTGTTTATCTTCCCTCTTACTCTTATTTGAAATATCTAATTACATGTAAAACAGGCCACTTCAAGGTCCTACAGCTCATGGTGACTCATTCCTGTCTCTTTTCCTCTGTATTTTCTTTTGAGCAGAGTGTGTGCTGTGGCTTGAAGTTCACTGATCCTTTCTTCTTCCATTTCTATCCAGCTATTAAACTCATTTGCTGTATTTTAAAATCTCTAGTCTTAAAATTTTTATTTCTATAAGTTGATTTGAGTCTCTTAAATCACCCTTGTCTCTTCTTAACATATTCAATTTGCTCTACCTTGCTGAATATATGGAATGTAGTTTTAATATTTCTAAAATGTCCTTATCTATTAATTGTATTTGCCGTGTCATTTCTGAGGAAGTTTTGGTTGACATCAGTGCATTTTTTTCTTGTGCATTTCTTCTTTCTAGCATATTGGTCAACTTTTTATTGGATAGATGGCAGATACTGTTTGGTTAACTTTTTCTGTGCTATATGGAGATCCTTGTAAGCATTCTTGGATTTTGTTCTACGGTTTATTGTCATTGGAAAGAGTTTGATCTTTTCAGGTCCTCCTTTAAGTTTTGGAGGCAGAATCAGAGGAACGCAGAGCCCATAGCTAAATTCTCTCCAGTATTTTGGTAAAGCTCTTATGAATTATCTGGTTTTCTACTCCTGTTGGTGGGAACAGTAAAGGTTTTGGTCCTATTGAGCTGTTGCGATTTTCCCCTTCATTTGAGTGGTTCTTTCATGGCTTTGAACAATTTCCTCAGATGTTTGTTCCTCTTTGTACTCAGCTGAGGACTTAAGGGCTACATTCTGTGGATTCCTAGGGTTCTCTCTGTGTAGTTCTTTTCTCCCTTGTACTCTGTATTACAAATTCTAACCAACTTGGCCTTCCCAATTTTCTAGTGGAAGTCTCCTAATTTTATTTTAAAAGAGAATTAGAGGCAGTCTCTTTCTTCATTCACTTGAGGTCTGCTGGTTTCACACATGAGCTATATACTGGAATGTCAAAAAGCCCTGGATATCAGAAGTATGCTCATTGTGGAACGGCATGATAAATGCCTGCCATACATAACATATTTGCGGCAATTTTGGTCAGGATTGGGGCTTGGCTTTTATTTTGCTTATCCTGCCGGGTCTAAGGCAATGTGGGACAAATACAGGATTCTGGCTGGCTGCTGCTACCTTAAAAGCATTAATCATGATTAGATGCTCCAGTAGATTGCAATTGATTTTGCCACAACGCCTCTCAACAATGTAAACATCCTCTTGTCTATGCACACTCTCATCAATTTCTGCATATCTCCCGGGTGCTGAATTTTTCAGTAAACGTCTTGGCTAATTTCAGGTCCAGACAGTAGACAATTTTCTAAGAAAAGTCCTTAGATATTTAGGAGTTGCAGCTAAAACTTTTGACATTTGGCATTGTGATGCAAACAAAATCAGCCATAGCAGAGACCACATTACTAATTACTGTATGTTGTTACATCACCGTTGTCTGGATGGCAGGATGTTTGCCCTAGATTAATGGCTGGATCATGACAACTTGACTATGTAATTAACATTCACTAAACATTCAAGTAGCATACAACTATCATATTAGCTTTCTCCTTCAAAAATTAAAAACTTTTTCCTTTGAGTTGATTTTAGATTCAGTGACAAGTTAAAATTGTAATGAGAATTCCTCTACATTCTTTTCTCCCTATACATCCTTCATTAAGCTTTATTAAGCTGTTATTATTAATATCATGCAAGTCCATAGTACAATGATTAAGATAAAGAAATTGATATCAGTACCTTATCATTAACTAATCTGCAGGTTTTATTCAGATTCACTATCTTTATTGAACAATTTTTTTCTTTGAGTTTTATGAATTTTTGGCATACTTCAGAATTGTTAAATTCATATTTAAATACCTCCAAATGATTCATAATAATATAAAATTCCCTTATGCTTTTCACTCAGAAATTTCCCTCCTTCCTCTCTCATCTGAACTGAATTCTCTCAAGTTCCATACATTTCTGGCACCCAGAAATTATTACTCTCCTAATTTGTACCCATTGTTTCCTGTATGCCCCATTATCCCTTTTCCTTACTTTTCACTTTTATCTAGGTAGAACACATTGTAAATAAGTTTAGAAGAAAGAGTGTGGGATGTAAACTATGTGAGTTTTTCATGTTTGAAACTCTGTTTCCAACTTCATAATTGAATTATAACTTAGCTGGGTATAGAATTCTGAATTAAAATCTATTTACCCAGAGAATATTGAAAATTATTCTTGTAATATTCATTGTTATAATTGTTAATTATGATGTCAGCCTGATTCTCATTAAGAGACCTAATTTTCTTTTCTCTAGAAGTATTTCAAAATATTTTACTCTAGAATCGGAAAGTTCTGGTTCTTTTCATTAGTTGTGCTGGACACCTAATGGACTTTTTAATTTAAACACTTGCAACTTCTGGCTCTGAGAAATTTTTTGTTAATTACTATTTAATTATATAGTTCTACCATTATTAATTTTTGGGATTCCTCTATCCTGTTAAAATGTTTTTTTTTTCATATTTTACAATTTCTCTTGCTATTCAGCTTTCCTGATGACTGTTTCTCCTTACCATCAATGATATTTTATTTTATCAGATATTTAGTCTCTAAGTTCTCTTGCTTTCTGTAATTCCTATTCTTTTCACAGCATCATATTCTCCTTGTTTTCTCCTTATAATCTTTCTGATTATACCAGTTAGAGCTTAAAACAAAATCTTGTATTTATTGAGTAATTTTTGCTTCCTCTGGCATTTCATTGTCATGTTGCAGACATTGAAGATGAAATTATTTCTTCCATCTAGAGTGTTGATCATTAGTAAATTGTTTGTAATTAAGAATGAAATGAGTGAACATTCACTTATCCACAGGTAGACTTCAGTGTACAGGTTGTCCACACATCAGTCATTACTCTGGTGTACATATCTTTCACTCCAGAATGGAAATACTTTCGTCTCTGCTCTCAAGACTCACACCAGCTGTTCTATCCTCCACAGACAGTTACTTTCTATTTTTTTTAAGTAAAATATTAGTTTTATTCATATTATTGCATGTTTTTTCTTTCCCAAAGACTTAAACATCTGGCTGCTGTAGTTCTGTGCTCAGCAGTGGGAAAAGTGGGAATTCAGTTGTTATGCTTATTGATTTTCCATTAGACCTCTTAATTTCAACTCCTTGCTCATTTTTGTCATCAGTTCTACTTTGCCCTTTTGAATCCTGAGTTTGTTTGGAGTTTTGCTTGACTTAAGGGCTCCCCGTTTTGTAGAGTAACCTTCTGTATAGATCTACACAGCAATCTTGTTTGTCCTGCTTTATGAATCAAAGCCATCTCTCTGCTTTCTAGTATCAAGAAATGTGGAGATTTTTTCTATCAACTCACACTTGTTTCCTGTTTTGTTTTTACATATTATGGATTTACTCCTCTATTTACTTAATATTATTTTAATTGAATCTTAGAGGGACAAAGAGATAATTATGTAAAGTTGATTAGCCATCTGGATACAAAGGTTGTAAATTTATGTTCCAAAAAAATCATCCCTGTGGAGTGTATTAGTTTGCTATTGCTGCCATAACAAATCTTCACAAATTCAGCAACTGCAGCAATACCTATTTCACACTTGTGCAGGTCAGAAGGCAAATGGGTTTAGGTGGGTGTCACAACCTGAATCAAGAGCTGGAAGTCCTAACAAAGAATTGTTTGTGGGTTTATTTAGATTTTCCACTCATTTTGTTTTTCTTTCTGGCTGCCATCTGAGGACTGCCCTGAGCTCTGCTCTCCTTTCCTCTTGTCCTTACTTGCGGCTCTAACAGCAGCAATGATGCATCAGATTCTTTTCACACTGCCTCCTCTCTAAGTCTTCTGCCTTCCTCTTCTATTTATAAAAGCTTGTGCAATTACACTGGTTCCACCTGTATACTCCAAGATCACCATCCTATTTTAAGAACAGCTACCTAATAACCTTAATTTTATTTTCAATGTCCCTTCACAGAAATTCTTAGATTATGTTTAACTAAATAACCAGAGAATAGGAGTCTTAAGGAGTTATTTTTAAAATATTTCCTATCACTGGTAGGACTACTAGAAGGAAATCATAGATGACTTTAAGGTTTCTAGTTTTATTGGTGTCCCTTAATTAGATTCTTCAGTGTCTGTGATTCAGTTTTTCTTCATTTTATACATGCATGCTGTGTATACACAACAAGTAAGACCCTTGCCAAACACGTAATTGTTAATCCTGGGTAGATTACTACCCCTGAATCCTTCCCTACTTTTCACCCATTAAACTAGGACAGGAGAGGTATAAGAGAAGCCAAAGAGAACAAAGGAGCAAGCCATAAGCTTTGAAATTAGTTACCAACTCAGCAGCATTCTCTCATCTGACCCTTTCCTGAAGCACCTCAGCTTTGTGGAATTAAAGGTCATCTCCCAAACAGAAAGTATTTTCAGAGAAAAATCAGACCAGGGGAAAGAAGACTGTATAAGTATCATATTCAAGGATTTCCCAGTATCCCATAAGCCAGGGGTCTCCGCAGCACACCTAAAATCCCTTTTACCTGGGGCTGGGGTTGTGGCTCAGTGGTAGAGCACTCACCTATCGTGGGTGAGGCACTGGGTTCAATCCTCAGCACCACATACAAGTTAGTAAATAAAAATAAAATCATATAAAAAATTCAAAAAAAAATCCCCTTTAGCTTTCCAAGAGTTATCTACCATCATTTTCATCCAGAAGTATTCTAATCCCATCTTCTTATTTCTGTCCTCTACCCTTATCGCTGCCTCTACTCATATAATAACATGGAGACTATCAAGTTCCCTCTAGGGGTGATGGGCCGGCAGAGTGGACAATGAAGAGGGGTATGGGAGAATAAAAAAGAAAAAGAGAAAGACAATAGAAACCAATGTTATATAAGTAGATATCATTGATATTCCTTCTTTTCTACATAGTTATATAGTTTCCTTAAAAAAATAAAAGATAAGAGAAACAAAATGGTATTTCTATACTGCCTTGGAATTTAAAATTGTGCCTTTGTATAGGTGTAAATTAGCATTATGTCCATAGATATTTGATAAGCACAATAAAACAACATAATCTGGTTGGGTTTGAGAAGGGTCGAATAAACTGCTTTCTGTCAACCAAATATAGTATTTGGTAAACACATGAACAAAGCTTTTGCTTTCTCTGACAATAGTGCCTTTGCTTTCCATAGAGTCTTTCCAAGGAAACTGCCCCCCATGCCATGGCATAGCCCTCTCTGTGGACATGAGATTGCTATCTGCTGGATGTTTTTAACAGGGCTAATTAAGTTCATTCACAAATCCTCATTATTAAAGATTTCACACTGAAATATCTCTAAACATGCAACAGGACACTATTATTGAAAAAGTCTTTGTTTCTAATCACAATACCAGGGTGATAATTAAAGACATTACAAAGTGCCCTCATGAGGGTAAGGATTAAGACCATCGTCACTATCTGCTAAAACACTGCAAGGGGACATACTTGGGGAACAGGGCTCTATTAGCACAGATTCTAGAAATGTTTTTTTTTTTTCCTTGTAGAAGTCTAAGCTCTGCAAATTTCAGATACTATATTCTGAAATTCATAAATGCCTTTCTGTTTAAGCATCTTTTGTTAGTGGTATTCAGAATACAAATACATATAGATCATGTGATAGAGCCAGCCTTTTAACCCTGTGTTTATAATCGCCAACTAATTTCTTTAAACAAAAATTAACCCTTTGTTATATCTGAGCCAATAGTCTTCATGTTATTATTTTTAAAAGTATTGTGCATAGGCTATGCTAAAATACTTGTCTTGGGAGAGGAGTTGTTGAAACATTAGTGGGCTATATTACACAAAAATATCACAAAGCCATTTCTGGAAAGAGTAACATGGGAAAATAGAATGTACCTTAATTGGAATCTTTTATTTTATTTTGTATGCCTATGTGAAAGTCTTCTTTTCCTCAGTTTTTAAATACAGGAATTTTGTTTTGATACCTAAGAATTTTAGACCAGGCGTTTTCTCACGTTTTCTGTGAAGTCAATTTAAAATTGCATTAGCAGTGCATGTGGATTTAGTCAGGGGATCAAGATGTGAAATTTTCAACATATTTCTCTAAAGGTAGACTCTTCAAATGATGACTGTGAAAGTAATTTATTCCAGCCAAACACACTTCCACATATTGTTAACAGTACTATGTGCTTCAACTCATTTAACAGCTTTTTAATTCAGGAGTTATTCAGATTTAATAGAGCCATTTCTTCATCATTTTGCATTTAGTGATAAATGGTGCCAGAATTTATGATAAATTAAACTGCAAAGGACCATGTTAAAGTTATCTTAAGGGTTTCACATAAAAGGAATCAGCACCTATTTTGTTCAGAACAGCCACCTGAAAGTTCACGTAGCGAGAGGAGCGTCTTACCGGGTAAAAACTATGAGATCCATTTGAAAGTTAAGTTTTAATTATACTTTTCCCTCACCACTTACCATTGGCAGTGGCCATCCAGCTGGGGGACTAGCAACACGGATGCTTTAAACTAGGGTTCTTTCTTGTTTTAATATTGGTTTAACAAGTGGAAGAACATTCAGGTTGAAGCTTTGATGAAAAATCCTTACATAACAAGCCATCCGATACAGGGGGCAACTTTTAAAAAGTTTGGTGGAGACAAGGCATCATGGGGCTATGGAAGAGATAAATTGGGCAGGGCCAAGTGGTGGGAGAGAGGAGAGGTGTAGTTGGACAGCCCTGCCAATTACTGCTCCTATTATCCTTTCTACCTCCTCACTAATGCACTGGCTTAACAGCCATCTCAAAGGGAGATGAGGGGCTGAAATCACAGCCCTCTTCCTTTCCCTCCTTCCCATAGGAACATTTTATAAATGGAAAAAAGGGGGGGGGATCCTTGAATAAAGTATCAAAAAATGGTTTGCAGCCATTAACTCTACCATTTTCCTGGTGTGTTCAAGTGTATAAACTCACTTAATTAGGTTTTTTTCCTGCTCCTCTATGCTCCTAGGCAGGCAAGTTGGGCTGGTTGGTCAAACAAGGCGAACTCTATCAGGACAGAGATCACAACAAAACTATGTAAATGAAAGACTCTATCCTTGAGGTTAAAAACCTTTAGGTCACTCTTGACAACTAATGAGAAACCAGGGAGAAACCTGCCCACCAACATATTTGCTTGTATTGGAAGATATGTTTTCGAGCCCAAAACAGTCATGAATAACACGTCTGTGTCCATCAATAAAGTCAAGCATGTGCACAGGAGGGAAGAGGGGAGTGTGTATTTCCCCACTAGCGAAAGCATGTCACGTCACTCACATTTGTGTTTTCTGATTTAGAATTTTCATGTTGCTTCATGACTGCCTCTATGATATTGATATTTTTTTCCATTATGGCGCACATTTTATTGAGATTCTACTATGTGAGAAGACTTCTTTGCACAAACATGAAAGACATGGTCCCCTCCAGAGCAACGGCTATTCTGATGTAAAATAAATAGGCTCTGAAACAAACTCTACTTTGTCACCAACCACCCGGAATTACAAGTGCAAAGTGGATTCGCGTTGAGAAAACAGAACATTTGCTTGATTGCTCAAAGGAAAATCTAAATAGTTTTGAAAAGTAATCCCAAACTCATTAGTTCCACCTTCTCTCTCTCTTTGCATTTTTTTTAACTATTAAAGTTTGTGAGTAGATTCATATGTGTACATCTCTGTGTCTGTTTATCTCCATTGCTGTTTATTAACTAGCTTTGGTGACGATTATTAAGGGCTATCTCTGTGCCAGACAGTGCACTAAGCACTTTATATACATCATCACATTTAATAAAAGAAGAAAAATGATAGATTGGGAATCTGGATGTTCTGATCATGCAACTAGAAATAAAATAGTTCACATCTTTGTTATTTAAATCTTCAAAATGAGGAGAGTTCACAGGAAGGCCTTTTCCAGCCATCACTATTGTATACAGTTGTGATCACTAACAGCTCCCCATGTGTTCCACAAGGACAGGGTAGTGCCTTTTCCCATTAACTCTCTAACTTTCTTTGCTGTATGGATAGCTAAGAGAAAAGGAACTGAATAACAGACTATTAGAAATTGCATGGATTAAATTTGGAGACTAAAATGATACCATTTCTTACCAATTGTAACAATTACATGTATGCAAAAACCATTTTCCAAGATAAGGGAACATTTTTGATTTCCTGATAATTTCCCAGGAGTATTTCTTTAGACATTAATTTTTAATAGATGAAATATTTGGCCTTTAATAGTTTGATTTTAAACCCTTAAAACCATTCATACCATTTTTCCCCCTGAAATAAAAATGGCAATTTTAGGAGCCTTGACATACATTACTTAATCTGGAAAATAGAACATTGAGGCTTTCCTAGTCATTAAATTGCCCATTGCGCTGTCCAGGCCACTTCCACCTTCTTGCTGTGTATGTTGCTTGTTATTTTTTCCTGGGCTGTTTATTCTGCAAAGGGCAATTGCAAAAGAGTTTGAAGCACTTTTTAGCGCTAGGCTATTCTTTCGCTCAAGTTCATGCCCCTTGGTTCTCATATTTAACAGAAGCTCACATAGCCTGCAGCATCTGTCCTTTTGGTTCCCTTCAGGATTGTGTACATTTCTTTGTCATATCGTCATTTCTCAAACCACAGAGTTTCTTTAAATAGCAGCCCTGTCCCAGTAGAATTATGGGGAATCATAATGCTATAATTTGAAGAATATTCTACTCAAAAGGTTTTGTCCTAATTGACTTGAATATTTAAGACATGCTTTAATGTGTTTCTCTGTTCAAAAGAAATAGAGTGTGATTGTGTTTCTGCAATGAAATAATAAAGGGAATAGTAATTATTTTTGATTCCATATTTGTTTAGTAGGTTCAATTGCATTGCTTGGGTAATAATTACTATCCCCTCAAAAAATCAAAACACAAAGCAAATTTGACCACCTCACAAAATGTAAAAAAAAAAAAAAGAAAAAAGAAAAATTACAAACTGAAAAATTTAGCCATTTTTAAACAAAATAGTACTTGCATATATTTTAAATAGTATTATGTTGACATCTTCCAAGTGAATAAATACATACATACATCTTCCATCAACCAGTTTACACCATCATTTACAGCAAAGATGGGAATTTAAAAAGCATCATTTCCTTTCATCTGTTCCTAGCTCTAGAAAAGCTATCTATAAAGATAATAATTCTAAACAAAAAGTGTCATTAATATTTTGTAATGTGTTTTCACTTAAGGATAAATCGTATACTAGATGCTTAGATTTTAAGAATGGTTAACTATTGTCAACTTTGTTTGTATGCACATGCCAAAAAATATCTATAGAAATTAAACAACATTTCACTTTTCATCTGGAGGCTGTGATGAAGTATAATCAGATCTGAGGCATGCGACTTTTATATGTTGAGGCTTTTTTGTAAGCACATTTGTAAATGGAGAATTCTTTTGAGATTCTTCTTGTTCAGTCTCAGTGTTTTTGTTCTTTCCTTCACAATGAATTGCAAAATGCCATTTAACTTCAAGGTTTCTAATCTTGCTGCTGCACAGCTCCCCACCTTTTTATTGACTGCCTTTCCTTGGTTTTTTGTTTCACCAGCAAGATTCTCACCTTGCTGCACATTCTTTCAACTTGGCCATCAATATATTAAAGCAAAGAAATCTTTCTAAGCCCTGACGCTGGCAGCAGCCTTCCACTTATCACTTCTTTCCATCCTCAGAGGGAAGCTCTATCTGAGATGTCTGAAGTGGCTGTTGATGGTGTCTTTACTGTTGCTACATGGAATCCTTTTTTGAATACCATCATCTAAAGCTTCCCGAAGCTCAGCAAAGCATTGTTAGCTTGGGTCGGCAATGTGTATGCTTCTTTGCCTCAGTGTCTCTCTCTCCCTCCCAACTTCTGTGCTCTATTTTACTGTTCCTTTTTAATTTGTGACAATGAAGTTGCTAGTGATATTTTTTACAGAAGGCATACAGAGACATACTTGAATAAATCTGAATGTGTTTTTTTTGGGGTTCTACATTCTAATTTATGTAAGTTACGGTTGATTTTTGTCACTATCTTCATTAATTATATACCAAAATTTAATTCAAAATTTATATTTTTGCAATACATATGAACATTTATATATATTATATATTTTATGTCAAAACACACATACACATTTCCCCCAATTAAAAAAAGTATATTCATTTATATGTGTGTGTATGTATATATTTCTTACCTTGCAGGAAGAATGTAATTTTATTCAAGATTAATCAACCATCTCTACTAAATATCAAGAACGTATATTAGAAAATAGGAATAAAATAAATGTATATTCTGTATGTATGAAATAAAATATATATAATATATATAAACACCCACATATGTAACATGTGAAATATATATATAAATACATACAAAAACATATATATAATATATGTGGAAAAATCAGGTTATTCCTTTCTCTAATGGGAATTCTCATTTTTACTTATTCACTCATGCATTTCAACATATTTGTATAACTTCTGCAAATTATTGACTTCTTTTCATAAACCCAAATGGAGCCAGAATTGAGCTTGCAATATTGCTCTAAAGGTTCATAAAATACAGTTGTATTATTTTCCTTTTAGCTATGTTTTGGCCACATCATTTAAATAACCATAAAGTGAATGGATTTGTTCCTTTCACAACTTTTATCTCATGGCAGTATTTTATAAGGAGAGGCCAAGGTACTGAAGAAAGCTCTACAGGGAAAAAGAAAATGCATTGAGATTTTCTTGGAAAATCCTTTCATATACATTAAGATATTGATATTAAGGGGTTTTTTTTTGTTCTTATGAGTTTTTGTTCATTTCACATGCTAAACACAATAATCCTTGAACTATCTATTAAAATTGTCTGATTGGCCAATAACTACATGAATGATGAAAATACTCTGACCTTCAAAAAATAAACTTAAACAGAATCTTGGTATCAGATCCAAGTATGAGGACTAAAAAGTTTTGGTGTAGCTGATGTGATGATAGAACATAAAACAATTACTAAGTATTAAAAGATACATTGCTTTTCAACACTGTTTTCTTTAGAAGTTTGGGTACAGGAAAAAGAGATAAATGTAAATATAATAATATGTCAATGAACAGTTTTTAAATATGTTGAAATATGAAAGAATGACATAATTATTTAGGAGAATACTTTACTTCCATCTACTATGACTATTTATTCGTAAGAATATCCTCAACTCTACAAGAGAAGATTAATTTAAAAATTCATTCAGTACATTTTCCTGGAGTTGACAATCTAACTGCTGTATGTATAACACAAGCTTTTTCTATGTTACTATAAACTAGTTAGAGAGAACAAAATTTAATTTGATAAGGGACTCAACGGCTCATAAATCTTAACCATGAATCCCATCCATTTAACGTAAGAAAGGGATTTAATCTTTTTAATGATTCATGTATTGAAACATTTTGAATGAACAACAGAATTCAAAGAACTAATATTCTTTTACCCTGGATCTTGTAACAAGAAACAGTAAATTCAAAGGCAGTATATGATAGTTCATGTTGCTGGCCATTTTTTTTAACTTACTCTCAAAATTGTACACAAGTGCCAGACAATATAAAGTAAAACATATATATATGTATATATATATATATATACACACACACACACACACATATATATATACACACACATATACATACATATATATGTGTGTGTGTGTGTTTCCTTATTTTTCCCCTCGCATCTTGCATCTCTAGATAACTTTGTGGATATAGACAAAACATTTTATTGACTATTTCTTCAAATTTTGGATAAATATCACCAGCAATACTCTGAGTGCTATGAATAGTTAAGCAATGAAAGGATGAAGTTTGGAAACAGTTTATATGAGGATGATGAAAAGACATGAGAAATCACACATAAAATCTTTTGCATAGAAGAAAGAGTCAAGATAGAAGCTGGAGACATGCTCTTTTACCATGGACACTTGGCCTCTAGCACTGGAAGACCTTTAATTAAGCTCCATTTCTCCTGGTGATGGGAGAACTTCCCCCACCAGGAGAGTTCCCTGGCTTCCACAAATAATTTTAATGATTCTGCTTCCAAGCAGACTCCTGAGGAGAAGCTCTGGAAATTAACATATGGCATGACAGTGTCATAAGAAAATGTTGCCAATTGTGGCTTATGAAGAGCCATCGGTAAATAAATACATGCACCTATACCAAGAACAATTTTAAATAATGAGACCAATTTGAGATTATGTGTTCTATAATAAACAATTTCAGTATCAAGAGAGAAAATTATGCACAATATTTCACCCCTTTTGTGGAAAGTGAATGGCAGAAAACAGGTTTTTTTGCAGACCGTGAGCCAAATATTGTACTTATGAGCAACTGTGTAATTACTTTATTTATTTTTGCTTGTGTTTTATTTTAGCAAGAACATGTAACATGAGATCTGCCCTCTTGCAATTTTAAAGTGCATTATTTATTACTGTAAACTATAGACATAAAGCTGTGCAATAGCTCTCTAGAACATATTCATCATATGTAGCTGAAAATTTAAACTCATTGAACAGGAACTCCCCATTTCCCTCTCTCTCCAGCCCGTGGCAATCACCATTCCACTCTGTGCATCCATGACTTTGACAATTTTAGATACTTCTTATATGTGGAATCATGTAGAATTTGTGCTTCTGTGACCAGCTTTTTTCACTTAGCATGTCCACATTGTTCATCTCTATTGTCACAAATGGCAGGATTTCCTCCCTTTTAAAGACAGAATAATATTCCTTCGCATGTATGTAGCACATTTTTTAATCCATTTATGCATTGATAGACAGGTTTTTCTTTTCTCATACCTTGGGTCTTGTTTATAATACTCAATGAACATAGGAGTACAGATATCTCAAAAGCTAGGTGTGTAATTTATACATTCAGAAGGGGGCTAGAAAGAAGTAGGATTACAGGATCACAGGGCAGTTTCATTTTTAATTTTTAGAGGAAGTAATATACTTTTTTCCAGCACAACTGCTACTTTTATAGTTCTACTAGAAAGAAGGATTACAGAAAACATGCGGGGATTCTGATTCCTCTACACCCTTCCCAACTATTTTTATATAACAGCCATCGAAACAGGTGCAAGACAACATCTTATTGTGGTTTTGAATTTTCATTTACATGGCTAATGATATTGAGCATCTTTCCATAAACATGTTAGTCATCTATAAATCTGCTTTAGATGAATGTCTATTTGGTCACTTTGTCTACATTTTTTTTTCAGAGTTGGGGTTCAAACTTACGGCCCAATGAGTGCTAAGAAAGCTCTCTACTGCTAAGCTGTAATATAAAATATATTAACTTATAAATTATAATTAAATATAATTAATATTTAATTATAATTAAATATTAAATTGAATATATTATATATCTTATATATAACATATAAACATTTATAATAATAATGTGTTATCATATATATGATTTATAAATATTTTCTTTCATTCTGTAATTTGCCTTTTGTTTGTCATTTTTCCCTTGTGCAGAAGCTTTGTAATTTGATATACTCCCAATTGTCTATTTTGGCTTTATTTGCCCCTACTTTGCTGGTCATATCCAAGGCATCATTGTTAAGATTACTGTCAAAAGAGTTTCCTGTATGTTTTCTTCTAGGAGTTCTACTATATCAGGTCTTGCTTTCACTTCTTTAATCTATTTGAGACTGAATTTTGTATGCGGTGCAACATAAAGATCCAATCCCATTTTTTTGCACGTAAACATCTGGCTTTTGTAACATTGTTAGTTGAAGAGACTATCCCATTGTGTTTTTGAGATCAGTTGATGGTTATTAGTGTGGGTATATTTCTGGAATCTCTGTTCTGTTGGTGTACATGTCTGTTTTTATGCCAGTACCATAATGCTTTTATCATTGTAGTTTTCTAGTGTACTTTAAAATTAGAGAGGATGATGCCTTCAGTTTTTCTCTTTTTTTCAAGATTGTTTTGATTATTTGTGGTATTTTGTGGTTCCATATGAATATTAGAATTATTTTTTCAATTTTTGTGAAAAATATTGGAATTGATAGAGATTGCATTCAATCTGTAGATTGCTTTGGATTGCATGGCCATTTTAATGACATTAGGTTTTCAATCTATGAATACAGAATGTCTTTCCATTTATTTGTGTTTTGTTAAATGTTTTTTCATCACTGTTTTATACATTTCAGTGTACAAGTCTTTCATCATCTTGGTTAGGTTCATTCCTTGGCGTTTTATTCTGTATGCATGCTGTGGACAATTGGGATTGTTTATTATTTTTCTTTTCATTTTCTAGTGTATAGAAATGCAGTTGATTTTTGGATGTTGATTTTGCACCCTAAAACTTCACTAAATCTTTTTTAGTGCTAATATTTTCTTGGTGTGGAGACTTTAGGATTTTCTACATATGATATCATGTCATTTGAAGAAGAACTAACTTTACTATGTAATTGTTTCAATTTCATTTACCAAGCCATTTGCTGGTTACAGTTTTCATGGTAGAAATGAGATGATTTAGATAAATAAGCATACGTGCAGGATGTTTTGAAGAGGTTACCTAATGTACAAATATATTTAAATTAGGATTTTTATATGATACTTTTGAATATAAGTAAAGATATATCTTTATCTATTTTATTAAACTCCTGTTTTCTTTAAATACAAGATTACAGTGTCAACGATTTACTTACATGGACATTGTTCCTGTTTTTCTCTTAACACAATTATATTAAATTTTAATGACTTCAATTGCAATATCTAACTGGTATCTGGAAACTTGTAGAGAGCCCAAAGGTTTTATACAAATTTATATGTATAAAGCTTTCACTGATATACTTTGCCAGTAGATATTTTACCTTGAGTAGTCGCTCTGCAAATCCCTTCCCACAAAAGATTAAAAACATCCTCCTATTACATCTAGAGATTTCTTTTTGTTATTCAAAGCCATGAATAAATTTAGGAAAAATGTATATGATTTTAATGCCTTAAACCAGAAAGCTTCCTTGATTTCTATTAAAAAATGGAATATTTAATGTTTTCCTTCTTCTGTGGTACTTTTTTTGATATTGTAGCAAAGAACAAAAAAGAATCCTGAGAACATATAAAACAAAAAACTGTGTTTGAAGTATTATAATAAAACAACCTTCTTCCTTTAATGCTAAGTCCCTTTTTAATGAAGATCCTCTGGCAGCTCTTGAATGTATAACTAGTTTATATCATGGGATGAAGCTGTCTGTTCTGATGATTGACATGAGCCCACATTACAATGTGATTCTGAAAATTAGTCCATAGAGGTCCTTTTCAGGTACTTCTCAGACTGAGAGCTGCCCTCCAACTACTGTAGAGCCTTTTTAACCCCACTCATTGGTATTCTAATCTGGAAGTGCTGTCCTGCCTTTTAAATAACTTAGGCATTCAGGCTCATACCCCCCTTGACACATTACTTAGCCAAAGGATTCAAATGAGATTCAAGAAACATGCAGTACAGCACAAAGGGATTGGAATATGCACAATTAATAATCACACAGTTAATTCATTTTTAATGCAAGGAGGATTTCAGAAATTTCACATTCAGATTTGTAACAACACAGTAGCTGTCTACTCTGATTACCTTTTCAAAATTTCAAAATATAAGCAATAGTCTTAAGTAATTATTTTTATTTTAAATAGACTATCCTAAAAGCATAGCTTTAAGTACCATTAAGGTTTTGACTCAAACTGATAAAATTTGAAGATAGGACTCCCTTCAATCCAGATATTGTGCAAATAAATAAACACATTAAGAGTTTTTGTAAGATTGGGAAGTGATTCTCTGATATGGAAAGATTTCAGTGGGGTTTTGATTATCTTGGGTCAAAACCAGCCAACTACATGACATGGCACTATGACTTGTGTCTCGCATTGTTTCCTTTTAAATAAATATTTGTATATCCAATGTTAAAGGTCATATTGACCACATTTGAGAAGAGTATATGTAGCTCATTGCAATAAGTAGAACTCCAACGTCCTAAGATTTTAGAACTATGTCCAAGAAGACAACTAGTCATTGAATCAATAAGTAGTTGCTAGATTCTTTCTATGTATGGATAAGAAGTTAATCCATTCATCCACCATTTATTGATTACCTGTCTTCTACATGATGGATCCTGGAGATGAGAGCAATGAGCAGGGAAGAGAAAGTTCTAGGTCATATAGTATATGTTCTAGTACACAAATAAATAATCAAGATAAATGTAAGGAATGATAGCTTGTATGCCAAAATATAAAGTATGGTAAGGGAATGGAGCAATGAAGTGGGATGGGGAAGAAAGGGGATACAGTATGAGTGAGAGACCTGAATATATCATTGGAAATAAGGAAGGGACCATAATAGGCATAGAAAAGGGCAAGAAGAAAGCCCTGAGAAGGCCATGACCTTTTCAGACCTGAAGAAGTGTAATACTGATGGAGCCAGAGTGAGTGAACACAAAAAAATGCCTCATAATCAATTGGCTCATCATTTTTGGACCCAAGTAAATGGAGTAGCCTAACTCAATTCATAATTTATTTTGGTACACTTTGCTTCTTTTTATAGAAATGGAGTGGGAATAAAGCCAAAGACAACATATAGGAAAGGAAGTAAAGGCAGGACTTTGTAGGGCATGAGAGTAAACTGGTGATGCCTCTCTTTCAAAACACATTTGATCGCTTAACTGCAACCACTGCCTGAGATCATTATTATAAGGTTTGCAGCTTCAAATATTATCCTACATTTTTAAATCATTTATGCCATGTTATAATGACTTGCAATCATACAAATGAAAGCCTCCCAGACAATTTGAATTGTGCAATTGAGCAGGTTATCCTAGGATATGTGTACCACTTCTTTCCAAATATTCAATACCTCTCCCTTACTTTTTCATTCCTAAGGTCCACACTCTTAAGCCCAAACTAAAAGAAGGAAAGTCTGTACAATTGATCTTTCACAGGCTGTCTCTGAAACTTTAAAGATGGCTGGCATATCCCTGTTATGTGGAACAATGGACTTCTGCTTTGTTGGAGTACACACAATGTCTTCAAACTCTGATTTGGAAAGTAGCTGCAAGCTGCAAGCTCATCCTTCTAATGATTTTACGATCTATTTCTAACAAAGTGCAGGCAGCCTTTTTGGTAACTTGCCTAAGAATCTCCTGGGTTAACTCAATGATAGCTGCTTGCAGGAAGAAAAATGTTAGCATACTTTTTATGTGTGTTCTGTTTTCCATTTTTTTCCCCTTCTTTCCTTTTTAGCTTTTCCTCCATATTTTATTTTACATTATTACAAATTATTGATTGTATATAATCTTAATCTAAACCACTAATGCCAGTTTTCAAGCATGATTTGCTCTCAATCTCCATAATACAGTGAAAGATAAACTAGTTTTATCTGATCTCTTAGTTTTATTAAGTGTCCTGAAAGGTGAAATCTTTCACACATAGGCAATTGCTCCTGTGAGGTTCCTTGATGTGTGTGTGTGTGTGTGTGTGCCTGCACACATGCTTATAATTTATTTGAATAATTTCTGGGAGAGGATTTAAGAGCAAATGTTTCTAATGCATGGTTGATACACTTTGTTCCCAACTGATTATTTTATTTACAATATTAATGGACTTGATATTATTCCTCCTATCAAGGGCAACATTAGATTTACTTAATGCTCAGTGGTGTGACCAACACATGATGTTTTCTGGGAGAAGATGGAGAAGGAAGGCCAGCCCTCTCCTTAATATATTATCCTCTGTAGCACTATGTGCAACCTATGTGCTATACTGGTGTGGAGAGCTCAAATTTAAGTCACAGTTATGAATGTTTGGAAAATAAAGATGAGAGAATTTTAGGTATTAAATTTGCAATATCATTGCCTTTAGTAAACTTGGATCTTAGAAGTAAAATAAAGACAAAAATTTGTAACAAGAAATACAAAAAAATAAAATTCAACCCTATATTAGCTATATCTTTTAGAAGATTAGCCCAATAAAAAAGAAGTTTCCCTTTGCAGGCTGTGCCAGGCCTAATGTCAAAAGATCCAATTGTTATCCACTAATTTGTGTCCATTGGTATTTCCATTGTTAAGTATTCACCACTGGATTGAAAAAAAATCTTGTCTGATCACCTGGGTGGTTCTTTTGGAAAAGAAACAGGAATGTTACTCCAGTATCATGAAACTGAATTGAATGAAGTCTAATTTATTTTAATGGTGTCTTTTGGAAGGTACTGACCATGGCCCTCCAAACTAAGGGAGTAAACAATAATTTGCATTGCCTTCCATGCAAGCTCCATGCTGCTCTCCTCATTCTCCCCACAGATCAACCACAGTGAGGAAGTCAGAATTGACTACAAAGTGTTTTCCTCTTGTGGCTCTGCCTGTCCACACCTCAAGTGTGCTTCCTACGGGCAGATCATAAAGGCCCAGCTCGACAACTTCTAGGAGCATCTTCCTACCGAGCCCAAAATGAAGACATAGAGGCTTCCAGTAGTCTCAGAAGTCTTTATAGTAGTTTAAAAGAAGAGCTGAGATGACTGAAAATGGGAAAAGGGAAAGAAGAAAATGATTTTAATTTTTTCAATTTTTCCATTGGAGGAAACTGTTATCTCAAAAAACAAGGGACTATGTTGGTTGGTTGTACTTAGGTTTAGATAAGTAGAACTTTGAAAGGGTAGCCTTTCTAATTTTCACAACACATTTAATAATTGCATAGGTCCAGAAATGAGCTGGCATAGTATATAGACTAGAAGTGGTCCATATTATAATCCAACCATTTATAGATCTCTGTCTGGAGGAGAATTGCACAATGAGATAGGAAGGATTGATTACTGTCTCATTCTGTTTGCGAGAGGAATTCAGTATGGTACAATGATAAGACTATCACATTTTATAAGAAAACAGATTCCTTAACTACAAGGTATGATTTTGATAGTCATTTGTATTGTTTTATCCATTGTTTCTGGCTACTTCTCTGAATCTCTATATTTGCTGAAGAAAAGAGGACTTTGGGAGAGTTCACAGATGTTTATTTTTTATTCTTCAGTTTTCTATTGTCATTTTCTTCAAAGACTTCAAAGTGCTTTTCCAAAATCTGTGGCAAAATAATGAACATCACTCATAGGAATTCAAAGGAAGAGAACAAAATGTAAGGATAACAGCAGAAAGATATTCACCAATGGGCCTGACTAAAAAACAATCTTTTCTCTGAATTGATCTGCTCACTCTTCTTAAGATTTCAAAATTGGTTAATTTAGCCCACATATTTCAAATCTTAACTATGCATATGCCACTGATAATTAACCTTGAATAACAGTATCTTTCAGGACTTGTTCTAAGTAGATATGTTAAGAGACTGATTGGTCATTGACCATGAGGTCTAAGTGGTACCCTGAACTGCACCCAGCAACTTCTCTTCACAATTGAGCTTAGGATTGAAAGCAGTGTGGCCAGAAGACTCCCACCATCTGAGAGAGACATCAAGTTAATTTAGATCTCACTGCTATCTTAATTAAAATACATTAAGTACTTGGCATACATTTGAAAAAGACTAGGTACAAGAGTATTTGTGAAAAAAATAAAATTCTATAAACAATTCAAAAATCATGTAATCGAATCTTCCTCATGTAATAATATTATTTTACAATTATAGCTAATACATAGACAAAAATAAAGTATTTCAACAACATTGTTTCCATCAAGTTTGTGGCTTATGTCCTTTTCATGGTTCTTGGTGCTTGCCTAGGTTTTGAGAGTTGTTGTATCTGACTATGCAGGTTGTATTCAATTGTTTGATCTATTTTTAGAGGATTATGAATGTAAATGGTACATAAAGAGATGTTATCTCTAGATTATCAGATTTCTTTCCTCAGCCCAAATTGCATGTAGTGCCTGTTGCTCGCATTTAAAAATCACCTTGATTTGATGGTACTCTTGGGTATAATTTTTATCCTCCCATTTTGGAATGCTTTTTCCCCATAAATACATTTTAAAACACAAAATGAGGTGATTTGGCCCATTTTGCTATGTATATAATTTAACCTTCAAAGGATTATGATCTATAGAGCAAACAGGTTAATAGAAAGGTTTTAAAAAGACATTGTTTCATCTGATGGGATATAATCGTTCCTAAGAAGCTGTTATGGTCCATTGTATAAATCCTTCAAATTCATGGACTATTGGCTCAAAACAGTAATGGATCCTGTAGAGCGTTGAAAATCTATCATGTTAATATAGCTGCTGCATATGCAGAGTATGAAGTTTATTCTCCCATCCATGCCTTGAGGGATTTGTATGTAATTCTCATATTAATAGGTCTGATTCTTGTATTTAGATGGGATGCTTTACCAGGTCCTTCACATACTAAGTAAAAAAAAAAAATCAGAAGTCTCAGAATTTGCACTGAAACCAATGATATAACATAAGCCTGGAAAATGCAGCAAAGTGTAACAAAAATATTTGCTTTTTCAGAATTCCCAGAGGAATCACAACACTTCACATTTGTAAAGCAACAAAGAGCTTTTTTTAAGTTGTTGGTTTACAAATCAGCACCTGACATCATTCAGTTGTATTCAGTTAAATGCCAAGATATAATCTCTTCAAAATCCTTTCATTGATGTTAGCAAGAATGGTTTTCGTCTGAACACATATGTATATTTCTAATTTTAAAGACTGATTGAACTTTTTGGAAACCATTAAGAGACTCTGTGTCACATTATTCCATTCCTCTTAATTTTATCCTCTTTTCTCTCCACATAGCTATCAAAGCAAAGGCTACTGGCAGTGGCATCTTACTGGACACTCAGTGTACAAATCTGCAATGTTAAAGAACTCTTGATCCTAATCCATGTCTGTCCTCAGCTACACAGACATAGCAGTGACTTACAGGGAATAATCATGTCTATCAGACCCCGTCATCTAACATTTGGGCCCCCAGTTGGAGGGCTGGAATTGATTGAAGGAGCATTTATACCTTGTTTTAATCTAACTAGAAAAAAAAAAAGAGATGAAATACTGTCTTTCCTGATTATTAATACTGTTAACTAATTTTATGAACATACATTATTATCCTAAGATTTGAAGTTAGTCCAACAAGTTTTTATTTTTATTTTTTAATTTCTGCCATGTCAAGGGCTTGGAAAGAATTAGTTCCTTCATTTTCTTCTTCACTACCCTTTATAGACTGTACTGCTGCCAAAGGACTCTCAAGGGATTCAGGCAGAGCTCTCTCCCTACCATTCAGGATGCTTCTTTGTTGCATTATCTGTGAATTGCTGAGGCAAAGACAATGGTAGGCAAAGAGGGTGCTATGTAGATGCTGAAAACCTCACTTAGGTTCAAAGAGCTAAGCTTGGCTGATGATTGATCTTGATGAGTTTCTCACCACTTTCTCTAAGCAGGAGATAGATTCAGCAGGGAGTTAGACTGCACATTTTTATCTTGATGTTCACTTTTGCTCTTGTATCCTGTAGCCTTCCCTTGCTGAATTTGTTGTTGGATCCCACATTTACTCTGCCCAGCTTTATATGGCGAACTCATCTTCTACTGATTCTGCCCAATAATACTCCATTGAATCCAATCCAGTTCCCTGATGTCAACTTCCATTAAAAAGTCCACATAAGGTTGACCCTCACTTTTCTAGGTAAACCTATTTGAATTAGTTGTCTATAACTTCCAACCAAAGGACTCTAGCAAATTTACTGAGCTACTTTGGCATAATCACATCAGTTTTTTCTTCTGAAAAATAAAATGGAAATAATATTTATATTTATGAATATGACAATGTGCATTTAAATCACTAGTATATCAGGAGAATGGGCTCAATAATGTTTTCTTTTAAAAAATTAAATATAGTTGTGATGTTTTAAAAGTTAAGCAAGTGTCATGCTTGTATTTCCTCATTAGCTCATAAGGAGAACACTTTTTTTTTTGTGCATATTGATGATACTCAATGGTTTTATTGATGCAGCATAGCCAACATGTTTTTTTCCAGGGAGGGATTACTGGGGATTGAACTCAGGAGTACATGGCCACTGAGCCACAACCCCAGCCCTATTTTGTATTTTATTTAGAGATAGCATCTCACTGAGTTGCTTAGCACCTCACTTCTGCTGAGGCTTACTTTGAACTTGTGAATCCTCCTACATCAGCCTCCCCAGCCACTAGGACTACAGGCATGCTCCACAACACCTGACCACCGACATGATTTTTTAAAGAATACTGTCTCCCAAGTTAAGAATACTGAAAGAATGATTCTGACCCATGTAGGTCATTCTCACAGGTTATTTAGCTTCTCTAAATTCCTTCAGCATATGATTTATTGATCTCATGAGAATGTAGAATTTTATTTATTTATTTATTTATTTATAACATTGATTTAATAGAGATGGACAGTTGTCTCAACAAACAAATATTATACTTAGTTTTAAACTAGAGATAGAATGTAAAGAAATCATTTAGAGACACTGTAGTCCATAAAGCATTCTAAGTTACCCCCAGTGCTAGGGTGGAATGACAACATGTTCTACATGTCTTAAGAATTTAAGAGTAACAACTAAAATAATAGAAACAAACCTTGTGACTTTTAAGTGAGCAGTGGAAAGGGGAGAAAGAGAAATCAAACAAGTTTTCTCTGTCTCTCTTTCTTTCTCCTTTTCTTTTAAAGAAAGGCAGGAAAAGGAGCATACTGAAAATATATAATTAGTCTAAATATTTTAGCAGTCATAATAAAATATAAATGGATTTAAATGATATAATTAAAAACTGAAACTCAGATTAGATTTAAAAATTCAATCCAATGGAAAGAAAATGATGTAGTGCAATAATCAAAAGAAGGATGAATAGGCAAGAGTAATACCTGCAAAGCTATCACATTAAGAAGGATTAAGAATAACTTTCCTAAAACAAAAACAAACACAAAATACCAGCTTTCCAAGAAGAGGAGAAACCAAGAATTTATATACAACTAGGGATTTAGTTTAGAAACAAATGAAAGGAAAATGGACAGAATTACAAAGATAAATTTGACAAATTTAAATAATAAATGAGATATTAAACATAATTATCAAGACTGTGAGTAGTTTATGTCATAGATAAAAATCAATAGCCATGTGTGTATGTCTATATCCACATCTCCATCTGCATCTTTAGCTCACTTATTTTTTCAAGCATCCAACAGAATTTGTACATTCAATTCAAGCATATGAATACTTATCAAAAAATGAACAGTTATGTCAATGAAATATTATGATAATTTTTAAAGATCCACAACATATAGAGATTTTCTAACCTCAATGAAATTAAAGTTTTAAAAATTGAAAAAATTAGATAATTACATATTTGGAAATATCAAGCAAAAATTATTTCTAACACTTTAAGATCTGGACACAGGCAAATATTTCCTGAACAAGATTCTAACAGCTCAGGGAATAAAAGCAAGAATTGACAAATGGTGTTAAAGCCAAAGTGTGAATCAAGGAAAATTTGCAAGAATTCCTTATTAAGAGTTCTAAAGCTTGCTTTGTCACCATTGTAATAACCATACTCTATCAGGCATCTAATAACTGATATTTATTTAATTAATAATATATAATTCCTGGAACACCTGCGGCCCCTGCCGTGATGGAGCCTGGGCCAGAAAACCTGCGGCCCCATCCCACCCACATGGCAAGGAACTCCTGCTGTGGCCCCCTATCCACCAATGTGTGGCCCCACCAAAATTGCCTCCATTTTGGGACACTGCAACCACCACCATAGCCCTTTCCACCTGGTAATCTACACTGTGGTCAATGGACAGGGACAGGAGGCAGCTACCTGTTGTAGCACCACGTGCCACTACTGAGAAGGCTGCCCAACACCATCACACAGTCCATCCTTCCAGCTCCATCTCTGAAAGCAGTTGCTTCCATCTTAGGGCACGTCCACCACCGTCTGGGGTTACCTCCATTGCTACCTCCACCATCTTTAGTTGGAGCAGCTTCCATCTAGGGACATCGACTGGGGCCTAGAAGCCCAATATCAAGGTACCAACAGGCTTCACACTACTGCTGCCACCAACTAGGGATGTGACTGCTTCCATCCAAGGACAACCAAGATCTGGAAGACTGTCACCAAGGCCTGTGTGGGCCTGGTTACACCAGAAGTCTTCTTACTAGGTGTGCTAACAATCACCATCCTGTTGCAAATGCAACAGAGAGCCTTGCATGGGGTCACCTCTTTTTTTTCTTCTGCTAACAGCCAACTTCTTTTAATTCTCCTTTCACTTGTCCTATAATCTAATACCTCTATATTCTCACACCCTAACTCATAAATATCACATCCTACCCCTTCTCTCACATTGTCTCTCTGTCCATTGTTAGAAACTGTAAACCTTTATGAAAACCTACTGGCTATCTGGTAGAAGATAACCAGACTCATACTTGTTTATAATGACAAAATTGTAAATGTATAAATGTGCTCATATGATTTATGGCTGCATATTGGTTGCACTGGGTGCTGTAAACATTGATCTCCCCCTTAAAGGTGAGGCATATAAACTTGCAGAAACACTACAAGATTATAGGGTAGAAACTGCAATACCTCAGATCTGGACTGCAAGAGAAGAAGACACACAGACAACATGA
Organism: Geosciurus inauris; assembly: GCA_004024805.1. Classification (NCBI taxonomy): domain Eukaryota; kingdom Metazoa; phylum Chordata; class Mammalia; order Rodentia; family Sciuridae; genus Geosciurus; species Geosciurus inauris. The sequence goes on from PVHX01003358.1 coordinate 80,290, forward strand.
AAAATCAAGGAAGGAAAGTGCCCCAAACAAATCAAGATATTACAATAATAGAATCCATTGACAGAGCAGTAGATGAAATGTTAGGGAAGGAATTAAGAATGTACATAATTAAAATGTTCTGTGAATTAAAAAATGGTCTAAGTGAGCAAATACAGGCAAAAATTGATCACTTCAACAGAGATAAGAGAACAAATACAGCCAACTGCTGATCATACCAACAAGAAATAACATGCAGCTAGCAAAAGATTACTTCAAGAAAGACATAGAGATTCAAAAACAAAAACAAAAAACAAACAAAACCAGAAATCCTTGAAATAAAGGAAATAATAAAACAAATAAAAAAATTGATAGAAAGCATCACCAACAGACTGGATCACTTGGAAGACAGAACCTCAGACAATGAAGACAAAATATACAATCTTGAAAATATAGTTGACCACATAGTGAAGATGGTAAGAAACCATAAAGAGAACAACCAAAAACTATGGGATAACACCAAAGATCAAGTCTAAGAATTATTGGGATAGAAGAAGGCACAGAGTTTCAAACCAAAGGAATGCACAACCTCTTCAATGAAATAATATCAGAAAATATCCCAAACATGAAGAATTAATTGTAAAACCAAATATAAGAGGCTTACAGGGCACCAAATGTATGAAATCACAACATATCTACACCAGGGCACATTATAATGAAAATGCCTAACATACAGAATAAAGAGAGAATTTTAAAGACTGCAAGAAAGAGGAATCAGATTACATATAGGAGAAGACCAATTTGAATCTCAGCAGATTTGAAACCAATACCCTCAAAGCCAGGAGAGACTGAAACAACATATAACAAACTCTGAAAGAAAATGGATGCCAACCAAGAATCTTACATCCAGTAAAATTAAGCTTCAGGTTTTATGACAAAATAAAAACCTTCCATGATAAACAAAAGTTAAAAGATTTACAGTGAGAAAACCTACACTATAGAACATTTTTGGCAAAATATTCCATGAGGAGGAAATAAGAAACAACAATGAAAATCAGCAAAAGGAGGAACTACACCAAAGAAAGGCTGATCAAAAGAGAAATGAAGTCAAGTTAAAAACTAAAAATAAACCAAAATAATCAAGAATATAAATCATATTTCAATAATAACCCTGAATATAAATGGCCTAAACTCATCAATTAAAAGACATAGACTGATAGGTTAGATTTAAAAAAATAACCAAAAATATGCTGCCTTCAAGAGACTCATCTCACAGGGAAAGACATCCACAGACTGAAGGAGAAAGGATGGAAAAAATGTATCGCTCACATAAACAGCATAAACAAGCAAGGGGTTCCATCCTCATATCAGATAAAGTGCACTTCAAACCAAAGTTATTAAAAAGGGATAAAGAAGGACATTTTATACAACTTAAGGGAATCATAAATTACCAAGACATAACAATTGTGAATATCTATGCTCCAAACAACGGGGCATCTATATATATATATATTAAGCAAACCTTTCTCAACTTCAAGAATCAAATAGACCACAACACAATAATACTGGGCAACTTTAACACACTTCTATCACCATTGGATAGATCTTCCAAACAAAAACTAAACAAAAAACCATAGAACTAAATAAAACAATCAATAATTTGGACTTAACAGACATATAGACTATTTCATCCATCAACAAGTGAATACAATTTTTTCTCAGCAACACATGGATCATACTCCAAAATAGACCATATGTTATGCCACAAAGCAAGTATTAACAAATACAAAAAAAATAGAGATACTTCTCTACATTCTATATGACCATAATGGAATGAAATTAGAAAGAAATGATAAAATGAAAAGTAGAAGCTACTCCAACACCTGGAGGCTAAATATACTCTATTGAATGATGTATGGATAACAGAAGATATCATGGAGAAGATAAAAAAAAGTTCTTAGAGTTAAATGAAAACTCCAATACAACATATCAAAATCTCTGGAACACTATGAAGGCAGTGCTAAGAGGAAGTTCATTGCTTAAACTCATTCATTAAAAGAAAAAGTCAACAAATGACCTGACATTACATCTCAAAACCCAAGACAAAGAAGAACAAACCAACTCAAAAGATATTAGAAGACAGAGGAAAATTAAAATCAGGACTGAAATCATTGAAGTTGAAACAAAAGAAACAATTAAAACTTAACAAAACAAAGAGCTGTTTTTTTGAAAAAATAGATAAAATTGATAAACCTTTAGCCACCCTAACAAAAACAAGGAGAGAGAAAACTCAAATTACTAAAATTTGTGATGAAAATGGAAATGTCATGACAGACACTATTGAAATGCAGAAGACAATTAGAAACTATTTTGAAAATTCATACTTCAGTAAAACAGAAAACCTTGAAGACACCAACAAATTTCTAGAGGCATATGACCTACCCAAACTGAACCAAAAGGGCATACATAATTTAAACAGATCAATTCCAAGCAAGGAAATATAAGAAGCTATCAGAACTCTACCAACAAAGAAAAGCTCTGGTAAGATGAATTCTCAGCTGAGTTTTACAAGAACTACAAAGAAGAATTAATACCAACATTCTTCAAATTATTTCATGAAATAGAAAAGAAGGAAACCCTTTCAAACTCATTCTATGAGGCTAGTATTACCCTGATACCAAAACCAGACAGAGGCACATCAAGGAAAGAAAATTTCAAACCAACATCCCTGATGAAAATAGTCACAAAAATTCTCATTAAAATTTTGGCAAATCACATACAAAAACATATCTAAAATGTAGTGCACCATGATCAAGTAGGGTTTATTCCAGGGATGCAAGGTTGGTTCAACATTGGGAAATCCATAAACATAATTCATCACATCAATAGACTTAAAGATAAGAATCGTATGATTTTATCAATTGATGCAGAGAAAGCATTTCACAAAATAAGCACCCTTTCATGTTCAAAACACTAGAAAAACTAGGGATAGTAGCATAATACCTCAACCTTGTAAAAGCTATCTATGCTAAATTGAAGGCCAATATCATCCTAAATGGAGAAAAATTGGAAGCATTCCATCTGAAAATGAGAACAAGACAGGGATACCCTCTTTCACCACTGCTATTCAACATAGTCCTTGAAACACTAGCCAGAGCAATTAGACAAAAGAAATTAAAGTGATATGAATAGGAAAAGAAGAACTCAAATTATCAGTATTTGCTGACAACATGATCCTATACACAGAGGATCCAAAAAATTCAACCAGAAAACTTTTAGATATAATAACTAAATTCAGTAAAGTAGCAGGATATAAAATCAATCCCCATAAATTAAATGCATTTCTATATATCAGTGATGAACACTCTGAAAGAGAATTTAGGGAAACTACCCCATTCACAATAGCCACAAAAACAAAAAACAAAAAACACTCAGGAATCAATCTAACAAGAAAGGTGAAAAATCTCTACAATGAAAACTCAGAACACTAAAAAATAAATTGAAGAAGACCTTAGAAGATGGAAAGATCTCCCATGCTCTTGGATAGGCAGAATCAATCAATGTCAAAATGGCCATACTACCCAAAGCGGTATACAGATTCAATGTGATTCCAATTGAAATCCCAAGGTCATTTCTTATAGAAATAGAAAAAGCAATCATGAAATTGATTTGGAAAAATAAGAGACCCAGAATAGCCAAAGCAGTCCTTAGCAAGAAAAGTTAAGCAGGAGGCATCATAATACCAGACCTTAAACTATACTACAAAGCTATAGTAACAAAAACAGCATGGTTTGGTACCAAAATGACATGTAGACCAATGGTACAGAATAGAAGATACAGAGACAAACCCACATAAGTAGTTATCTCATAATAGACAAAGGCACCAAAAACACACATTACAGAAATGATAGCCTCTTCAACAAATGGTGCTGGGAAAAGTGGAAATCCATATGCATCAAAATGAAACTAAATCCCTATCTTTCACAATGCACAAAACTTAACTCAAAGTGGATCAAGGACCTAGGAATTATACCAGAGATCCTACACCTACTAGAAGAAAAAATAGGCCCAAATCTTCATCATGTAGGATTAGGCCTCTTAGACTTCCTTAACAATACTCCTAAAGCACAAGAAATAAAAACAAGAATCAATAAATGGGATGGATTCAAACTAAAAAGCTTCTCAACAAAAAAAAAAACAATCAATGAGGTAAACAGCCTATATTTTGGGAACAAATTTTTGCCACACATGTCAGTTAGAGGACTAATCACTAGGATATATAAAGAACTCAAAAAAACTTTGCACTAAAAAATACAACCCAATCAATAGATAGGCTAAGGAGCTAAACAGACACTTCTCAGAAAAAGATATATAATTGTTCAACAAATATATGAAAAATGCTCAATATCTCTAGTAGTTAGTTTAATGCAAATCAAAACTACTCTAAGATTTCATCTCACATCAATCAGAATGGCAGTTATCAAGAATACAAACAACAATAACTGTTGGTGATGTTGTGAGGGAAAAGCCACACTCGCATATTGCTGGTGGGATTGCAAATTGGTGCAGCCAATCTGGAAAGCAGTATAGAGTATCCTTAGAAAACTTGGAATGGAAACACCATTTGACCCAGCTATCCCACTCCTTGGTCTATACCCAAAAGACTTAAAAACAGCATACTACAGTGACACAGCCATATCAATGTTTATAATAGCACAATTCACAATAGCCAAACTGTGGACCCAATTCAGATGCCCTTCAATAGATGAATGGATAAAGAAACTGGTATATATATAGAATAAAATATTACTCAGCAATTATAGAGAATAAAATGGGCATTCACAGGTAAATGGACAGAGTTAGAGAATATCATGCTAAGCAAAGTAAGCCAATCCAGAAAACCAAATGTTGAATATTTTCTCTGATAAATGGATGCTAGCGCATAAGGAAGGGGGCATGGGATGAGTAGAGAAACTTTGGATTAACCAAAGGGGAGGGAAGCGGGCATGGTTGTAGGAAAAATGGTGGAATGAGATGGTCATCATTACCCTAGGTACATATATGATTGCCCAAATGGCATGACCCTACTTTGTGTACAACCAGAGATGTGAAAAATACATTCCATTTTTGTACAATGAATCGAGAGCAGTTTACTGTCATGTATAACTAATAAGAACGAAAAAACATATAATTCATCTGAAGATATGTGAACCATAAATTCAGTTACTTGTCTATCATTTTTATGTATCAGGTGAATAATGAAGTAATTAACAGAAAGAAATGACACATTCAAATAGCACATTAGCACATACAGAAAAGTTGATTTTGATTTTCCACTTTATATCGTCATTCAAAAATTTTAGGTATTTAATAATTAAATGTTAAAATTAAACCATAAAAGGAAGTTTATTTTAGAATACAACTCATCTCAGGAATAGATTTGGAATATCTAATACAGTGTAGGAGTAGAAATTTATTCACACTGCATACTTTATATAATTTTGACTCCCTATATATAAATAAAGTTTTCAGAAATGATGTAAAAAAAAAACTTTCTAAAATATTAGTAAAATGAAATTCAAGGCATCCTATTTTGAGGCTGCTGTATTTCATTGTTGGGTTTATAAATATTGAATGTACTTAAAAAAAAAAGTTTAGAATGAAGAAAAACTGAGATGATTTTCAAATAGCAGGCACTTGAGGAAAATTTTCTGGATGCTTTTCTGGGGGAAATCACAGGGATATCTTTCCATGAAGATAGTAATTCATCCTCTCAGAATCTCTGCTTCTCTGTTTGTTACATTTTAGTTGTGGTATCCCCCAAAAGCTCACGTGTGAGTCAATGCAAAAACTTTGGAGGAAAAATGATTGGACTATAGCCTTAATCTAATCAGCGAATTAGTCACTGATGGGATTAATTGGACGGGAGTTGGAGGCAGGTTGAGTGTGGCTGGAGGAAGTGGTTTATTGGGGGCATGGCTATGAGGTATATATTTTGTATCTGGAGATTGGACTCTCTTTCTCTCTGCTCTCTGACCATCACGTGAGCTGCTTTCTTCCATCATGTTCTGTCCCACCTCCAGCCCCGAGGAATGGAGCCATCCTTCTATAGACTAAGACCTCTGCAGCCATAAGCCCTCAAATAAACTGTGTCTTCTCTATAATTGTGCTAGTTGGTTCTTTTAGTCACAGTTGCAAAATAGCTGACTAAAATAGAAATTGGTACCGAGAAGTGGAGCCGTTGCTGTGACTAACCTGACCATGTGGTTCAGAAGATTTGGGAACTTTTTGGAATTAGTTGGAGGAATTTTAAGATGTGTAGTAGTGCAAGCTGGATATGCTTTAGAGAGTTGTAAGCAGAGGTTAAGGGCCGATTATGGTGGGACAAAAGACTGGACAGTGAAGACAGAACTCAAGAGGTTTTAGAAGAAAAGGAAGATACTACTGGTAATTGGACTAGAGGCCATTCATGTTATATTCTGGCTGAGAAGTTGTCTGCATTTTGCCCATGTCCTGAGACTTTCTGTGAGGCTGATTTTAGAAGCAATAAACTTCTTAATCTGGCAGAAGAAATGTCTAGGAAGCACAGCATTCAGGAAGTGGCATGAGAATTGCTGGCAGCTTTTACCAAGTTTATTGTGATATTCAGGAGCAGAAAGCATAGCAGAAATATATGAAAAACTCAAACTTGAAAGGCAGGAGTAAAACTGTGGCTAAGGAAGTTGCAATTGTTAAAGACCTTCTGGCCACTAAAGAAATGCTAAAGACTCTGCGCAGAGACAGTAAGAAAGATGTCTTGAGGGCATCTCAGGAGCAGAGTAGATCACACTTTTTACAGGAGCTCAAAGGGGAGATTGCCTTAAGCCTCAGAGAAGATTTTGGACTTGAACTTTGAGCTATCTTGGAACTGCTGAAAACTGTGGTGACTCTTGAGAATGAACTATGTATATTTGGCATTGTCAGATGAGTGTGAGCTTTTGGGGGTCAGGGGTGGAATATTATGGTTTAGATGTAGTGTTCCCCAAAAGCTCACATGTGAGACAACGCAAAAAAGTTTGAAGCAGAAATGATTGGGCTATAGCCTTAATCTAATCAGTGAATTAATCCCTGATGAAATTAATTGAGTAGGAACTGGAGGCAGGTGGGTATGGCTGGAGGAAGTGGTTCATTGGGGGCATGGCTATGAGGTTTATATTTTGTATATGGAGAGTGGACTGTCTCTGCTTCTTGATCATCCTGTGAATTGCTTTCTTCCACCATGTTCTGCCTCACCTTGATCTCCAAAGAGTGGAGCCAGCTTTCTATGGACTGAGACCTCTGAAACCCTGAGCCCTCAAATAAAGTGTTCTTCCTCTATAATTGTGCTGGTTGGGTCTTTTATGTCACAGCAGGGAAATAGCTGACTAAAACACTGCTTCTTAGCTTTCTCTCTGAACCTTCCACCCTCCCCCTCTTTGCCTGCTCTACTGCCTTCCTCTATAAATAGGGAGACTTTTACTTGAGCAGGACTCCTTTCTAAACATAAAATATTATACAAAGAGCCAAGAGGAAAAACAACTAATTTTTCTTTGTCTTTTTTTATTATAACTTTATGCTTATACATGATAGTTGGGTTCATAACGATAAACTCATACATGCATGGAAATTGATTTCATTTCAGGATTGCTCCTTTTCCCTCCCATCCTCTCTCCTATCCTCCCTCCTCTTTCTCATTTCCTTTCTCTACTGTATTAGACTTCCTTTTGCTCATGTATTAATTTGTATTTTATTTTATTGGTTCTTTATTTGTATCATTCCCTCTCCCTTTCCTTTATTTTACTCTAGTTTCCACATATGACAGAAAACATTTGACCTTTGAGTTTCTGAATTTGGCTACTTCACTTAGCATTATATTTTGTATTTCCATTCATTTAGTAGCAAATGCCATAATTTCATTCCTTTTTAATGGCTGAGTAAAACTCCATTGTGTGTGTGTGTGTGTGATTGTAATATATATACATGTATATAATTCTTCATTTATTCATCTATTTATGGGCATCTGGGTTGGTTCCATAGCTTAGCTATTGTGAATTTTGCTGCTCTAAACATCAATGTGGCTATATCACTGTAATGTGTGTATTTTAGGTCTTTTAAGAGAATACCAAGGAGTGGGATAGCTGGTTCATATGATGGTTCCATCCCTAGTTTTTTGAGGAATCTCCATACTTCTTTCAAAGGGGTTGTACTAGTCTGCAGCTCCACCAAGAAGTGACCTTTTTCCCACAACCTCACTAGCATTTATTGTTGTTTGTATTCTTGATCATTGCCATTCTAACTGGAATGAGCTAAAACCTTAGTATAGTTTTGATTTGCATTTCCTTGGTTTCTAGAGATGTTGAACATTTTTTCGTATATTTTTTGATGTTTTGTGTTTCTTCTTTTGAGAAGTTTCTGTTTAGTTCTTTTGCCCATTTATTGATTGGGTTATTTGTTTTTGTGGTGTGAGGTTTTTGAGTTCTTTGCATATTCTGGATATTAATCCCTTATCAAAGGGGTAGCTGGCCAATATTTTCTCTCATTCTGTAGTCTCTCTCTTCATGTTCTTAATCATTTCCATTGCTGTGAAGAAGCTTTTTATTTAATGGCATCCCACTTATTGATTCTTTGTTTTATGTCTTGCACTTTGGGGGTCTTGTTAAGGAAGTCGATGCTAGCACATTTTTTCAGGTAGTTACTTCATTATAAGAGAAAACAGAAAGATGGTTATTACAAAGGTGACAAACAAGGTATATGTATCTTAATACACAAGGAATTCTTGCAAATTAAAATATAATAGTATAACCCAATAGTAAAATGTAAAGAAAACATAAAAATCAGCATATTTTTTATCAAAATGGTTTTTGTTTGGTTCCTAAAGCACACCACCAGTAGCCATAAGTTACATAAATTTTAAAATTTGTGTAACACAAAGTTTATGTTATTTCTTTGATACTTTCCCATATTTTCACTTGAAAAATGGTAAACTATTAAGACCCTTCCCTGTGAGGTGGTATGGTGACTGCTCATCCATAAATATTTAGATTTGCAGCCTGTAACACAGCACAGCAGAGTAGACATTTACCTGCATATCTTGCTACATTATTATGGTTATATATGCAAATCTAAATGGTCTGGAATAGGAAATGGTAACTTAGGATCAGGGGGAAAAAATTTGTCTAAAGTGCTAGATAACTTTACAACACATTAAGTTCTGAGTTATCCAGTTAGTTTTCTAAACACTTCTTTTCACATTGTATTTTTAGAACAGGATTACTAGCAGGCAAAGTGTATTACTAAATTATATGAGAACAATGAAACAGCTAATAGGAAAAAAAGGTCTGTTTTCCTTGTTCCTTTAGCTCAAAGGCGCCCAGTGCTTGTTCTCTTTATTTCTTGCTTCTTCACACACAGAAGCAGGTATTTTTCACCTGGGCATAACACCAGCTCTCCTTTCAATTGCTTCTGAATAAACTAGCTGTACCTAAAATGTGGCTGGCCACTTGGTGGGACCCAGAAGCCAAGCCCATAGGAGTCCCTCCCTTGTGGGCACCAAGTAGGAGCTCCTCCATCTTGCCCTTTACCTGACTATGGCTGCTGCAGATGTTGTCAGCCTAATGCTCAGCTGAGTTGTCTTCAGCATGTCATTTTCCATAGACCACAAGGAGCTTATGTGCTGTTACTTATTTGGAAATAAGGTTGTAAGCACATTCTGCCTGTCAAGCATATGTATGTTCAAAAAGGTGTGCCTTCTGCTCACTTATGTTCATGCTGTAAATCTGTTTTCTGGCCTTCAAGCTGATCTCATCAGGAGTAAACCTGGAGCAGCGCTTCCAGACAGTTCTATTGAGACTATAACCCTGCGTGGCATACTAGCCGTTGCTTTTGGTGAATCAGGGCACAAGCACTGTTTCAGCAGATTTAAATAGACAGTAATTGAGATCAACAAGATCTTCTTTTGCAAGATGTAAAGAAATTGCCCAGTTGTTAAAAGTGAGTTATTTTCATGGGCCCCATATGAATCATTTTTAGTTTCCTTTTTCCTGCTTGACATCTGTAAAAAAGGATTCTCACTAAAAGGAAAAATATTACTGGTTTTGTGGTGGATCTCCTTCAAAGTGGCAACTGTGCTTTGATGTCTTTTCATGTATGATTTGTCCCTGAGTTTGGATGCCAGTGTCTGCAATACTGCAGGTTACAATCTTTTTTGCTTTATGTGATGGCTTTGTACCATACCAACTTAATTAAACTAGATCTTAGTTTCCCAGAATTGCCTTTCTTGATGCTGATGGGCTGGGTTTGACCATGGGAGAAAATTTTCGCAAGATTTCAAAGAAGCAGAGGAATAGCCTTTTCTGCACCCTGAATGTTTGTTGAAGTCCACATACATCATCCTCATCTGCTGACTTGCTTTGTTGATATGGGACAGTAGCCAGGTGCGCAGCAACTCCAGCTCCACTATGCTGTCCCCTTTCAGCATCTCTGAATCCCAGCCTGTGTGCGTGGGCAGCTCTGTGGTCAACAATGCCAGCTTCAGCAGCAAGTCACCTGCACTATTGAAACTGGAGGCGATGAGAGACAGATGCCAGTTCCAGTTTGGTTTTGCTCTCTCCTACTTCCAGTCCATCCTTAATTCCCAGCGTCTGGCCTGCTCATATGCTCAGTAGCAGACGTAGAAGCAACAGCTTCTACACATGGTTTAACCAGTTCTCAAATAGCGTACAATTAACCCATAACCAATCCTTTATTTTATATCACACATAATGTCTCCCTAATTCTGGACAATCTGTAACTGATACACTATGCTTGAGAGCTCCCCCACCATCCATTCTCTGCATAGCAGACAGAAAGGCAAATGTTCTCTTCTTTTCTCATTCAATGGATGAATATGTGGCTATTTTTCTCTGATTGGGAAGATGGTAAGATTTTATTCCCTAAGTGGTCATGTCCCTCTTGCACTTTTGTGCTTCTGGTTAAATAGAGACAGTAACTATCTGTCCCTTGGTGAATAAAATGCCAAACCACACACGACACCCACTTTGCACTCCCTATTAAAATTTTACAGGTCAAAAATCCAAAACCCACTTAATAAAAATTGTTCTTCATCATAAGTGACAAGAAAGAACAGGTCAATCTATGGAATAATGGTGCAGTAATTAGAAACTTTGTAGTTGATAAAGTGTGACTGCTAATCAATGTTTGGCTAATTAATCAATATTTTAATCATTAGACCTTTTAAATTTGTTTTAATGAGCATTTCCTCTAATTCCCTTGATCCCATTGCTTCCAATGCTCCTATTATCACTGTTAAAGAACAAAGCAGGGATTTGTCTGTTCCGAGTATTCAGTATCTCTAAAGACTTTGTAGAGTAATATACCTCATGTGCATAGAGATGTCTAAGAATGCCTAGATTTAGATGATTAAACAAGAAAGGTATAAAGTCACCACATTATCATGGAACATTTGTTTAATGGCAGAAAGTTATGATTTAGAACATCACATTAAAACCATCATAAACTTTCTGTTCTCAAAGGGTGTTTGGAAAATTGTGGTCTTTATCCACTGTTAGGATTGGGCAGTGTTCATGAAATCTTACTGTCCTCCATTTCTGAGTCCATATTTGCTTTTATGCTGTCTCATAATTTTCTTTGGCACAATGGCCATTATTTTGTCTTCCTTTTCCTCTTCATTTTCTTTGCCCTGCTTTTTCTTTTCTACTTACACTTCCTCTTATTCTTCAGCACTTCCTCAGTTATAGACTTCACACTATCAAAAGTACCTCCAACGAAATGACCATATTTGAGATTCATAAGAACAGTGTCTACAAGGACAATATGGATTCCCAGGCTCACCCTTTCCTTTTATTTAATTTTATTTAAGAGACGAGGATCAGAAAGGTTCAAAAGATGTGTCCAAGAACGCATAGTCTAAAATAGATCCTGAGTCCCTAATCGTTATTTTTATTTATTCGTTGTTCTTAAAATTGACATTGAAATTTGACTTGGATGGGAGGTTTTCCAACAAGTTTAAAGGAAAAATATTTCATTTCCCTGAAGTCTTTGTGCCGCAACTATCATTTACCCATAGTATTCCCTCCAAAATTTATCACATCTCAAGTAAAGACAGTTAAAAAATGCATCAAGAAGAACATTTGTATGTGCCTTTATGATGTTCTTAGGAAAATACTGTTGGGACAACAAGCAGCTCATGGGGTAACAGTGCTCAGGTCTTCCTGAATGACACGATACACTGTGTTAATCCCTGGCAATACCTGACATGAACAGAAAGAAAAATTGTTCTGACTGTGCAGTCCTCAGAGAGTCTGGAACACTAAATATTAAACACTATGCCATACAAATATAAGAAGATGAAACTATACTTATGTTGAAGTATTCTTTGATATTCTGATTATTCCAGAAACTCAGGATGCTTTAAAAACTACCATGATCATTGATGAAGAATGTACTTAAAGGTATATTCTATCAATTATAATTGGTTTTCTCTAGAATTTTGGTCATGCCTATGTGATAGTAAAGATATTGTAGTACTCACAAGATTCAAGTTCCTCACTCCTTCCCACAAAGTTGGATTACCATCACCTTTGAATTAGGTGTAGTCCTTGGCTCACTTAAGACAGACCTGACATGCATCTTATTCAAGAAGAGTTGAAAAATACTAGGTAATTCTCCATTTTCTGTGATCTTTGTGGATGAGATTGTGAAGGTGAACCTTCTGATAGTTTGGATCTCCTCATGACTAGAGAAAGCATAGGAACCCCTGAGAATGACTCTGGACCTGCATCATAACCTCAGATCCATCTTCATTTTGCTAAGCCTGTCCTGACTCATCAAGCATGCGTTGGAAAAACTGTAAGGTGTTGGACTTTGCCATGTACCACATTCTTCCTTTTCACATCACTTAAAGTGTCATTGCCCTCTGCAGTGTCATGAAACACCAAGTTCTTCTCACACATGGGAATGACAAAAACCAGATAGCCAGATTTTATGTGCAGCTTTAAATAATCAACCCCATTACTTTGTGACAATACTCTCTAAAGTCTATTTCATGTTAGGACCATGATATTCAATTGCACAACTTTAATTCACCCTCCTCTTTCAGCTATAAATTTGATTTTTTTCTCTTCTGCTTTGTTTCTTATCATCCAATATTCGATTTTGTTGGTTCACAAGTAAAATAAATTCATAAATATAGTTATAAAATACTTGTTATATCAGAATTTCTTATACTTTCTGAGTAAAAAATTAACTGCTATTTTCCTGAAAAAAAAAATTCCACAGACACATCTTTGGAATAAATTGTCTTTTATAGCACCAATAAAAAAGTAAACACTCTGTTCAGAAAGGAAAATTTGTAACTGATATCCGATGCTCCTGTTCTGATAACTTCAGCCCTAATATGTGTGAATCTTATATTAATTAGTCCACTTTATATTTTGGCCATCTTTGTCTGAGTGAGATCTTCTGACATAAAAAGCCAGGAGTCCTGGAGGTAAGCCATTAAGATCCTGAACCATCAGACAGTAACAGATTTTGGGTTTTAGGGGGTCAAAACTAACACCACTGCTCCCAACCTGAGATCAGAACCAATTTACAGAGAATGATACAGGAGTCAGACAGTTAGAGATCAAAATGTCAGCTTTATTACTGATAAAAGCAATAGTGAAGGACATGGCTTAGATAAGTCCTAATAGGCTTGCTAAGGCTCCTCTGAATTGAAGTCACCCCCCTTCCCATTACCACCAAACAGACAACAAACAAAACCCCTGCCGCCTGCAGTGGTAGGAGCACAGCCTGCTCTACCAACTTTATCACATGGCTGACAGCAGGTGGGAATCCACCTTCTCTGTAGGCTGTCGGATTCCAGAGAGAAAAGCAAAGGACAGGCTGCAGCAAGCACTTCTGCTTTCCCCTTGCAAACCAAATAAGCTGCTCCTGTCCTGGAAAGAGAAGGGAAGGGATGAGGAGCAAGGCTGAGGACTTCACCCCGGGCAGCACTCTCTACCTCAGCACTCAGACATTTTGATTCGGGTAATTCTTTGTTGCCCAGGGATACCCTGTGCACACTGTAGGATCTCCACACTAGGCATCAGCAGCATGCCCATCCATTTTGACAGCCGACTTGCACCCAATCATTGCCAAACCTTGCGGCTGGGAGCAGAAATGCATTTTCTTCTTTTCACACTGGGCAGTGAGACCCACTGACACAGGACTTCTTTAACTTGGGACTGTGAGGGGGAAAAAAACAGTGTGTTCTCCATGACTGAAAAGTAGCAATCCAGTGGAATCAACCAGTAGATTTTTCTCTGATTCTTTGAAAAGTAGAGCCTAGAAGAGTGCTTTTCAAATTGGAAACAGTAAAATAAATTCTAGGTAATGATTGCTGAGGCAATGTCAGAAGTCAGTGCTACATGCTAGAAAAAAGAAAAGTATTATTTCTATCATGGTTTTATAAAACATAAAATTTCATATAAATGTTATTATTAAAAAGTATAGAGGAATAGGTTTGCTAAGGCTAAAAGGGGGGGAAAGTAGAGAGGAAGAATATGATCAAATTAATCCCCCAGTATTTACCTGTTCCCTGTATACACAGCACTCTTCTAGATGTTGTAGGGGGCTATAAACTGTGTCTGTACTATATCATCTAAGCTATATCTTCCTTGTCATGAAAAATATGGACGTTATGACATGAGCCCATAAAAAGTTCAATATCAATATCATACAGAATGTGATTCAGTGCAGGTCAGCCCTACTGATTTTTCTTTTGGAGTGTGTCTTTTAACTCCTTGAAGTGAAGAAAGCCCTTCCTTTGTTTCTGTCTTCAGTCAGTAAGCCTGATGTCGAGATACCTACAGAAGCTGAGAGTGAAATATCAAAGAAGAAAAATCCTATCCGTACCTGGCCATAGATAAGACCAAAAACAAGCAGTGAAAATATCAAGGTGAGCATGTTGTGGGTACTGGTTATGGGACTAGAAACAGAAGTCATTTAAAAGGCAAGATGAAACCTTCAATCAGAAAAATTGGAGCAAAATTGAAGACCCAAATAGTTAAAGATTCTAAACTTTTTTGATGTCATGCATACCTTCAAGAACCTGAGAAATGCTATATACTTTCTTCCCAAAGAAATGTATGACATATACTCATGCACACACAAAATTTTACCTAGGGTCTTGTGGGTTTTCACAGATTATTGATGTAGGATAAGAATAGTTTTTTGGTCAAAAGCTTAGGTAGTCAAGGGTAAGGCCCATGATCACTAACTGAAGATGGGACTTCTCTACAGTTGTTACCTGGGCTAATGTCTTAAATGAACTATATCATCAAAATACAAAGTGTGAGCAGTTGTACTGATAACCTGGATGGAGAAATCTTTGCAAAGGGTCTGCTTGACCTCAATTATCTTTTTTTTTTTTTGGCGGGGGGTTGGGGGGGTGGGATGCAGTTTGTTCCAGGGATTGAACCCAGAGGGCTTAATACTGAGCAACATCCCTTGGTAGGGTTTTGCTAGGTTTCTTAGGGCCTCACTAAATTGTTTAAGGCATCCCTAAATTGCTGAGGCTGGCTTTGAACTTGTGATCCTCCTGCCTCAGCTTCCCAGACTACTGGGATTACAGGCATGTGCTACTGTGCCTGGCTCGATTATCTTTTGATCAAATCTTATTGACAAAATTCCTGACTCTTCCACAGGTATCACCTGTGGATACAGCTTTGTTCTAGATAATCACACTTAAAAGTCTGCTTCTCCAGTTTCTACCAAATCATTTTAGAATCAGAGAGAAGAGAGAACAGATGTGTAGTAATATAATTTAAAATATACCTTTTTAAAAGGTTTTTAAAGCAGGTATCTGTCATGTTCTCAAAACCTAAGTCATGCTCCATGAGTTGGGTTCCATCTGTTTTCTTGTATGTCTGCATATATTCTGACTTAAATTGCCATTTGTTAAAAATTATCTCCAATTTTTCCTAGTTCTACAAATAACATACTCGTGATTACCTTATTCTCTACCTTTTGCCTCTAAGAAATACATACGACAGTGGTAAAGTACTTGCTAGCCTGTGTGACAACTGGATCAAATCCCTTTGGCCACACAAACACACAAAAAATACATATGAAAACTATTAAGTATCTCTCTAGGTTTGTCCTCTGTTCACCATAGCCTCCAGTTAGCCCTTGGGTAAGTTATGATAAAAGCTAACTCTTGTTGACCATCTACTATATGCCAGCTACTGTCCCAAGTATTTTAAATGTGTCATTCTCATTTAATAAGCAAGAATACTATGAAGTAACTACTTTTATTATTTTTCCAATATCCTCTAATAAGGAACCTGAGGTTTAACATATTAAGACTTGGATCAACATTACTGTTATGGTTTAGATATTAGGTGTCTCCCTAGAGCTTATGCGTGAGATAATGCAAGAATGCTTAGAGGTGAAATGATTGGGTTATGAGACTTTCAACCTAATTGGCACATTAATCTTCTGATGGAGATTAACTGGGTGGTGACTGTGGGTAAGTAGGGTGTGGCTGGAGGAGATGAGTCACTGAGGGTGTGCATTTAGGGTGTATATTTTTTCCTTGTTGAATGGAGCTCTGCCTGCCTCTCTCTCTCTCTCTCTCTCTCTCTCTCTCTCTCTCTCTCTGTCTCTCTCTGTCTCCTTATCACTCTCTGCTTCCTAGTGCTATGCTATCAACTGCTTTTTTCCACCACAGTATTCTGCCATGATGTTCTGCCTCACCTCAGGCTCCAATGAATGAAGTAGACCATATACAGAGGAGACCCCTGAAACTGTGAGCCCCGAAATAAACCTGTGTCATATGTACTTCTTATAGACAATTTTCCTCCTTAAAATTTTTCCTGTGAGGTCTTTTGGTCACAGCAACAAAACAGCTGACTAAAACTTCTGCCACAGTGACAAAGCAGGAATGCAAACAGTCCTTTGATTCTCAATCCTGAGTTTTTAATATCTCTACCATCCATATTGCATATGTTACAATTCTTTGCTTTTTTTTTAGCTCTCTTCTTATTTTTCTTATTTCAAATTTCTATTTATTTCTATATATCTTTTCAATATATGTGTATTATATGTAATTCAGAAACAATGTTAATTTTAATATCTCTTGAGTTGAATAAAGGGAACTGGCTGTATTCACACTGCAGAGCATAGGAACATTTCATGCAGAATCCTAAAACAGGAGTGCTTGCTTTTTTTAATCCCTGTGCTGTATCAGGAGCATTTATAAATGTTTGACTTAACTTGCTCTTGAAGTCTGTTTCATCTGTTTCCACATTTCTTCCTCCTATAGGTCTGAAAAAATGCATTACAAATTTTATAAAATTTGATACCTTAATTTTTCTCTCATCTTCAATTTTCTTCTCATACCTCATAAGAGAAAGAAAACTAGTCAAGTAAAGAGAGCACTTTACAGGAATTCAGAAGGCTGAGATTTTATTCCCGCCTATACTACTGATCTGTTGTATGCCCTTGGGTTTAACCTCAGTGCACTGGACTTGGTGGAGAGGTATATAGCTCCTCTGCTAACATGCATTCAATGGGCCAGATCCTTCAAATGAGCCAATTGCACTTGGGGATTAAGTTAAACCATTTGGATGGGCATTAACCCTTTCTGGTCAATGAATTTTTTATGCATGTACAAGTAGAATAACTTTCTAAACACTGCTTACTGTCCTTCAATACACACACTTTCTCCTCCAACTGCCTAACTTACACAGCAAGTGTCACACTCAATAGCTAAGCAGTACTTGAGAGAAGTGCTGAGCAGTGGAAAAGGAAACAGCAAGTAAATGAAACGACCCTCAACAAACAGGTGAATGAACTGTAGAAGCCAGTGACATGAGAATGGACCGCCTTCCTCTCCTCATTGAATTTAGTGGCCTCTTGTCGCCCCTCCCTTTTGCTCCTTGCCAGCATTCTAGGAGAAGTGTCAGAACATCCCCAAATAGCCACCCCACTGCCTGAGGAAGAGCCTATTCATTAAGTTCAGGGGCAATCCCTCTGGATCAAAGAGAAACTCTGACTGCTATCTTCAAAGCTCTCCATTAGCAGGAGTCACTCCATTTATTCGTTTTAATCTCAGCCTATCAGTGCCATTTTAGCTCAACTTTCTTTCTTGAGCTGACTCACAGTGAGTTCCTCCAATTTTAACTCCAGTGCTTTTTTAGAGATTTTCCATACATATGCCCCATGGCACCTGCTTTCAGTTTCACCAGATTTGCCTTATTCTTTGAAACAAAAAACCTGCCTCCTCCAGTGCTTCCCATAGTCAGTTCTTTTCAAGACAATTCCTGAGAAGCCAGGGCTCCATACAGTATAAATATACTTTTCTTTGAAATAGAGATAGGACAGTGACTCTCCTTTATGATTTGTAAGCATTTTGTGTCCTGGAGTCCTTTACAAACTGGTGATTTGGGTGTCCAGTCCCTGGCCAAGAAACTCATTAATTGACCAGGTAATGAGAGAACTAAATTTCACAATGTGGGGATGCATCAGGGCTCTGTCAGAATTTAACAGATGCTGTTGATATGCTTTCACTTTGGGGTGTAGAACTGTATTTACCTATATAGATAATATGCATGCATCTATATCTCAAATAAAAAAGGAATCCTTCCTAATAAAAGCAAATAAATGAGATAAAGATTTGTTTTGTTTTTCTGTTAATTCACTTAAAACATGGAACTGAGAACTGTTTGTTAGGAATGATCATTGTTTAATAATATGTGATCTGCTTGATTACAATATTGCCAGGTCAAACTAGAAATAATATATAATTATGTACCTTGACCAAATTACCTAATCTCTTTGAGTCTTAGTTTCTTCAATGTGAAGTGATAAGATTACTTACCTCCACAAAGAATGAGAATAAAACAAAACAAATTACTTAGCACTATTCCTGGCACATATAATGAACTCAAAAAATATAAGTTTTGTGACTATCTCTGTTCTCTGTCTAGATTCTACATGTGTTTCATATACTTCTAACTGTTAAATGTTACCAAGAAGGGTATTATGTATAAAAAATAGAATGAAAACAAAAACAGAAAACAAGTAAGCCATCATGGGTGATTAAATACTTTCAAATGTGACAAATGGAATTTTTTAAAAAATGAGATCCTGACTGACAGCTTAGCTAGATTCCACTAAAATATCTAAGATACAGAAAAACTAAAAAACATAACAATCTTGAAAACGATAGCTCACTGTCATCCTGTTGCCAAAATCTGGACGAAACTTTCAGTACCATTAAAGCTGATGAAACTGTACTGCAACAAACAATTGATAGCCCTTTCTTGTTATAATTTAGAAAAGAAGCAATCCTGCTTTCTTGAAGGTTGTCAGAAACACCTTTCATCTCTCTCCTCATACTCTATTTCCTGGTTCAGAAACATAAGGTCAATGCCAACCAAAACAACTATAAAGGTGCTGTTTTTATGAAGCAGAGTTCTGATAGACTATACCTAGCAGCAGTAGCATCCTGAGTAAATGCTAAGAGGAGAGGGAAAAAATGAATGTAGGGCTAGAATAAGCCTTGAAAATACAATACATACTTAGGATTGTAATTTTATGTGTTCCATCTATACACAGTGTTGGGCAACAAGACTGTATGAGTTCATGTCAGGTCAGGATAACCTCTACTCACTGAATATATTGTAGACACAGTCGTGGTGATACAAGTCTTAAACTTCAAAGTACTGACTACATCTAGAGCAGGGGATAGAACAACATTTGAATATGCTAGACTTATGGAAAAAGTAGATATACAACTCAGATTCTCATGATAAATACTGGATTTGGATAGACCTCTGCTCTTCTGAGAATGAATAAACCAAAACCCACAATCATTGAAAAAAGGAGAAGAGAACTTAGAAGGGCACAGTGCCATCCAGATCCAGAGCAAATTCTAAAATAATTTAACTAGAAGAAAACTTTGTAAAACTGCTTTGACATCTTCAGTTAAGGTTGGAGATAGCACCTATTTTAGCCCTCAGTATCAAAGACAAACTTTGTGCCATGGCTGTTGAAGTTCTTCATTGGCAGGACTTGCTACCCGAATATCAATCATATAACTCCTTATGAAACAGGGACCAAATCCAAAAGAAGAAGGGAGGATGAGATGAAAAAACAGTGGAATGAATCAAATAGAGAGATAGATATCATAAGAAAGGATAGTAGCACTGGAAATTATTGTGAAGGGCAAATTTAAGCTGTTCATTATGTAACCTATATGGGGTATTAAGTTTCAGATGGTGATTTCATTCATTTGCTCTTTGAAAATATTGACTGAGTGGTTCCTCCTCCGTGCCAGACACTGCAAGCAGTGAACAGGATTCAGCAATGAACAATAAAGCTGAAGTCTCTAAACTGAAGAAGCTTACATAGCAGTGACAAACTCAGACAAAAATTTAAAATGGAGAATCATAGTAAGTGCTAGAGAAATAGAGTAGATTGGACAACAAGAAATAAAAGAGTGATAACTACAGGATTAGATAGGTGAGGGAATTCTGAGAAAATATGAAACTGAAACACAAATTTCAAAAATTAGTCTTAAGATATGTGTGGATATGAAGTCAAAACATGCAGAATTTTTAAAGTCAGGAAAAGCAGCTTCAGTAATATTCCTAATGTGCTGGAAATCTTGAGAGGATTTCAGAAAAGTGAGCTGATTTGTGTTGAGCCTCTCAGAAAGCAGAATCTATGACTAAGCTTACATAATGCTTGCTTTTGGGAAGAATTTGATCCCAGAAATCAGCTAGGAGGAACACGGAAGCAATTGAAAGAATGATAAAGAGCCAATACAAGAATGCATGGCACTATTAACTTGACCAACTGTAATGATAACTACTTGTCACATACCAAAATCCATTTGGAATATGCCATTGAAGTATCTATCCAGGAGATGCTAGGGGAAATCACTTTCCATGTCCCCATGACTTCCCAGTTCCCACTGATCAAATATCTCCCCCGGAAGACACTAGTATCCCTGCAGTTCTGCCTGTGCATTTAGGAGTGTTGAGTGGATCTCCAAAGCACCACAAAAAAAATCAAGGGTAGAGGGTGAGAGGCTTCTGGTGTATGTATGAGGGTAGGTGTTGCTGGACTGCACATGAATAATGTAAGTTAGAGCTGCCACAGCTGTGCTGGCCCAAGAAACAGGTGAATCAAGAATATTTCAAGTAGCAAATAAAGGAATCTCTGTTCATTTTTCAATGGTATTTTGGTTCTTCAGTGGAAAATATTTTGTTGAGGACAAATTAAATTAAGGTAGAGAAGAGAATGTAGTGGTGGGTGGCTTTTTTCAGTCATTAAGCATTTCACTGTTGTCTTGGCCTGGGGTTCAAGCAGAAAAGTGATACAAATGAAAGCAGGAAGAACTGTCTTTGACATAGAATTGCTAAGAATGACATTGAGTTAGAGGTAAAGACTGAAGTAGAAAAGAGAAACAGGATATTATGAGGGCTTCTCATAATTTCTAATAAGGGAAAGAGAGAGAGGATACCTAAAGGTTGTCTAGATATAGTTCTTTCTGACACTTGAGCCATGCATGTGAGAAACAGAATCTACACAGCCTAGTTAAATGCAAAAGACCTGAACAGAGACTGTATCTGCTGCACAGGAGATAGGATTTGTAGTTCAAGTTCAGCCTCAAAATTAATCTGATAAAACCATGGACACACTGAATTATACTAACAGAATCCAGAATCTACATAATATTCATGATTTCCAGGGGACAATCCAAAATCACTGTATATATGAAGAATGAGAAAAACTGGAACACATTCACATGGGAGGAAAAAAGCAATTGACTACAAAAAGTAAAAAAAAAAAAACTAGTAAAGATTTTTAAATGACTACAATGAATATTCTCAATAAATAAAAGCAAAACAAATTTTCAATATCTAAAAATCTCAGAAAAAGAATGAGAAGTTTCAGCAAAAATAAAACAACTAGAAGAAACAAATAAGATATATCCAGAATGAGAGAGAAAGGAATACTATAGAAATACTCCTCTGAAAAATAATAATTTAACTCATTAAATTATGAGTAAAATAATCACAAGCTTCTGGAAATTGCCTTAAGGGCATACAATAAACAGAGAAATACGCATTCAAGAAATTCTGCTAAATCTCAGTAGGAACATTAATAAACTATGGCTTATGACATATGGTTTCTCATTACTTACTTTTAGCATTGCATTATGGAAGTTCTGACCCTTCTTGTGTGGCCAAAAAGGTGCTCCCTTCCACAGCAGCTCCCAATCTGCAGTAATGGTTTTCTATCACTGCATCCCTAGTCCTGTGTTGAAGAGCTGCATCCCAGGCAGGTGCAGCTGAGAAATGAGGCCCTTTCCTCCATGTACCCTCCACTTATGGCAGAAACCGTATTTCAAGTGCATCAGGCTTAAAATACCGGGACTGTTATTGTCCTGCCAAACTCATCCATAGGGTGAAATTTCCAGGTCAGAAGAACAAGCAGAGAAAAACCAAGGGTTGTTCGCAATAGTGTTCATGGAAAACCAGATCATAGGTCTTGGCTCTGATGCTGTGTTGTTGTAGGAGAGAAAAGAGAAGGGGACCACGGGGACAAAAATCTTCACAGCCCTGCCCAAACATTTTAACTTTATTTGCAACAAAGTAGAGAACTCCTCTATGAGGATATTGTTTTTTTAAAATGATGATACTGGTGGAGAATTAAGAGGATCCTGATAGCTCTGATATAAGCAAAGCAGCAGAGCAGAAGTTTAATAAAGATCATACAAATGGCCTTCCTGTGATAGTGAACAACTCTGGTGGATGAGAAGGCTGTGCTGTGTGTATGTGTTGTACTGCATGCATTCTGGAGCAATCAGAGCAAGACATAGTGCACCTAAGAAATAGTTTCTCAAGACACACACAAAATGATGAACATCACTGAATCCACATTGGCATAAGTGGTTGAAAACAACCTCTAAATGAACACGGAACAGTAAACTACTCTGACCCAAAGCAACTCCCAGAAAGCCAGATTTAAAAATAAAAGCACACTCACCCCTTCACTAAAGTACAAGACAATCCTCTTTCATAAGTGAGTAATAAGACAGTAATCCTCCAATATTCTAGATTCTGGTTGAACATAAAGAAGGAAAAATGTAGCCTCCTTGAACAATGATAGCAATTTTCAAGCCATTCATTCATGGTATAAGGTAAAAGTTTAAGGTTACAAGACGACTAAATAAATCCTTTGAACAATAAGTGGCTTATGCTAATCCATGAGCAAACCCTAAGTAGCTGGTCTAAACAACAACAAAAAACAATTGGAAAACTCTAACTAGAGACTACAGAGCTTGCACTTCAAAAGGAAATAGACTTCGCAAAATTCATTCAGTCAATTTACCAAACAAATAAACAATCAAACAAGCAAACAATGACAGCCCCTGGGGAAATCAGTTTCCAGTCACTATAATATAGCATCTGAAATATGGAAACTTAAAAATATATATGAGACATACAATGAAACAAAACAGCATGACCCACACACAGAGGGAATAAAACAGACAATTGAAACTGTCCTTGAAGGAAACAGATGATGGACTTAGCAGACAAAAATGTCAAAGACCGTCTTATTAAAATGTTGAAAGAACTAAAAGAAATCAAAAGAACTAAAGGCAAACATGATGACAATATCTTATCAAATAAAAATATCAATAAAGCTGTGGAAATTATATAAAAGAACAAAGTAGAATTTGACAATGAAAAAATGCAATAACCAAAATCAAAATTTAATCAGGGTCCTTAGCAATTGGTTTGAACTAGAAAGAGAAAGAACCATAAAACTTGAAAATACACCAAAAGATATTATGTGCCAGAAGAACACACAGGAAAAAAATGAAGAAAACTAAACAAAGCTTCAGGGGATTGTGGGACTCCCCTAAGTATAGCAACTTGTATGTAATGTGTATGCCAGAGAGGAGAGAAAGGAACAGAAAAAAAGTTTGCAAATATATAATGATCAAGAACTTCCCAAATTTGATGGAAAACTAATCTATGTACCAAGAAACCCAAAGGACTCCAAGTAGAACAAAGAAATTCAAACCCAGATTCTTATGTTCAAAACATTGAAAGCTAAATTCAAAGAAAGATCTTAAACAGCAAGGGTAAAATTACACCATATCCAAGAAAACAACAGTAAGATAAACGGCTGACCTCTTATCAGAAACAATGAAGGTCAGAGGACCAGGGTGACATGTCAAATGTTCAAATTCTGGTTGACAAAGAATTTTATTTTCAGTAATACTATATTTAAAAAATCAAGGTGAAATAAAGGTATTCTCATGTAAAACCAGTGAATCTGTTAATAGGAGGCTTGTTTTACAAGTTCTAAAGGATTATTCAAGCATTAAGCAAGTGGCACCTGACAGAGCCTTGGGGGGAGGTGGACACACATAAAGGCAATTATGTAAGTACTACACAATGATGGTATAATTGCAGTTTTAAAATATTTACTCTACTTGACTAATTTAGAATGTAATTGCTTAAAACATTATATATATATAATGAAATTACTTGACATAATATATTTGACAACAGAACAAAGAAGGTGGGTGGAGGCAAACTGGTATTGCTGTTAAAAAAAGAAAAAGACAACATATGGTAATCTTAAACCAGAAGTAGAACACAATCAACAAAGACAAATAAAAATTTCAATATAAGAAACACTAAATATATGCTTATACTCATTATTCCTCACCTTATTTACTAAGCAATATGTAAAAAATAACTACACCAATATGTTGTTGGGTTTGTGCTGTACAAACATGTATAACAATAGGAGCACAAAAAACGGGAGAGAATGGAGTAAAATTTCTATATTTCACTAGTAAAAAGTCAATACAAACTGAAGTAGATTGGAATAACTTAGGATGTATGTTGTAAATCATAGAGCATCTATCAAGAAAATGACTTAAAATATTTTTTAAATGTCATTATAGGATTTCCAATGTTGCACTACCAACTGATCCACTGAATACAAAGCAAAGCAATAAGTCGGAAAAGGAGGGGAGATTATGGAACACACAGAAAACTGAAAGCACAACTATATCTTTAGTATTGACCAAACAAGAAATAACATTAAGGATGAATAAATTGAATGGTCTATTTAAAAGGCAGATATTCCGAAACTGAATAAAACTCGGCTATATGATGTTTATAGAAGACAATAATTTGAAAATAGGATGTAAAATTATACCGTGGAAATAACTGTAAAACAACTAAAGTTGATATGAGATTGATTTTAAATGTTTTTCTTTAGACAAAGAGTAACATTTTTTAATGATAATATGAAATACTACAAACCAACTATATCTGACATCTATGTCCAACAACACCTGAAAGTACAAGAATACACATTTTTCAATGCACATTTATATATTCTGGAATGAACCTAATGCTAAGCCACAGAACCAGATTCAGTAAGTTTAAACACATAGAAATCATATAAAGTACGTTTATCAACCACAATGAGTTAAATTAGGAATCAGTAGTAGAAAGGTTTGTAAATTTGCACATAGGTAGGAATTAACCAGCCCACCACTAAATGACTAATGGATCAAAGAATAGCTCAAAAGTAAAACTAGAAAATTCTTTGGATGAGTGAAAATGAAAACACAGCATGACACATTCTAGCTAAAGCAATTTTTAGAAAAAAACATGTAACTATAAATACTTGTATTAAATAGAAAGAAGATCTCGTCAGTGAATTGCCTCTCTGCTTGGAGACACGAAAACAGGAAAAGCAAAATAAACCTAAGGACAGCAGAAGAAACAAAATAACACTCACAAGAATGGAAATTCATGAAAAAAGAAAACTGAAAAACAACAAGAAAAATCCATAAAAAATACAGTTGGTTCTTTGGAAAAATTCACCAAATTGGCTGGCATTTAGCTAGATTGATTTAGAAAATGAGAGAGGAAATAAACTATTATAGGACCAAGAAAAATAAAAAAGCATTACTGGTGACATTATAGAAATTAAACAGATTAGCTGGACATGATGGCACACGCTTGTAATCCCAGTGCCTTGGGAGGCTGAGGCAGGAGGGTCACGAGTTCAAAGCCAGCCTTGGTAACTTAGACCATATCTCAAAATTAAAAAATTTAAAAAAAAAGGGCTAAGCATGTGGCTTAGTGGTTAAGCACCCCTATGTTCAATTCCTGGTAATAAAAAACAAAAAACAAAACCTATAAGAAAACAGATTAAACCGAAACATGATGAGCAATTGTATATCATGTTATAAAATTCTGAAGAAATGAAAACATTCTTTGAAAGACAATAATTACTTGAATGGCTCATGAAGAAACAGAAAATATGAACAGGTAAATATCAAGAGATCACATTAGTCATTTTCAAACTTCCCGTGAAGAAAACCCAGATTCAAATGGCTATAGTGGTGAATTCTACCAAACATTCAAATAATTAATACCAACACTTCACAGACTCTTTAAAAAATTGGACAAACAGGGAAGGAATTCATTTTATGAGACCTATACTGTCCTGATACTCAAACTACACAAAACATCTCAAATAATAAACATAAGTCTCTAGAGCGCTATATTAATATCAAATAAAACAGATTTCAACACAAAATATGATCCCAGAGATAAAGAGATATACATCTTAGTCAAAAAAATGTCAATTTACAAATGTGCAAGTACCCATGAATAGCCTCAAAATAGATGAAAAACACCGATAGATTAAAGGAATAGACAACTACAACTATAGTTTTACATTTTTGACACCAATCTCTCAGTAGCTAAGTAAAACCTGAGGTAAAATCAACAAAGACATAAAATACCTGGTTCATAAAACAATGAACTAGACCATTGGTACTTTACAGAATATTAAATTGAACAATAGTAAAATAGTTAATTGATCTGAATGTATTATACTCTAAAATATAAAACAAGTTTCTTTAATTTTAAGCAGATTAAAACAATTCATTTTTTTCTGATCAAATGAGAATTAAGTAAAAAATAAAATATAACCCAAAGCACCACAAATATTTGTATGTTAAGTGTAACATGCAATAAGAAATACCAAGGGAAACTGGACAAGGTTTAAATTGAATGGTCAGGTAGATACAGCCAGCATAGCAAAATGTGTGGGATTCCCCCATAATAGTACATAAAAGAAAATATATAGACTTAGATGCCTTCATTAGAAAAGAAGAAAGGCTATAAGTCCAGAATTCAAAGTTATACTCTTACAAATAGATGAAGAAGAGCAAGTGAAAGTCAAAGTAAGGGTAAGAACACGAGAGAAATGAAAGAGAAACAGAAAACAACAAAAAAGTCAAAGAAATCAAAGATGATCATTAGGAAAATAATTATTAAAGTGTCTGATAAACCCATAGACAGCAGAACAATAGAAAAAAAGGATGAATGCACAAAACACCAATGTCAGAAATAAAAAAAGGAGGAATAGAGATATAAACTCCAGAAAATGAATGGACAAAGAAGAGTTAGAAAAAAATTATGCCAATAAATTTGTTGACTTAGATAAATCAAACAAAATAAAGACACAAAGAGGCCTGAAGGAACTCTTGAGGGGGACAAGTATGTTTCACATCCTGGTAGCAGTGGTTACATTATGACATATATTTGTCACAACTTAGAGACTTGTGCATAAAAAATGCTGAATTTCATTCTGTGCAAAATGCCTCTCAATAAAATTAACAGAAAACCTGCCAAAATTCTGGCAAGTCCAGTAATAAGTAAGTGAAAGATCAAAAGCAGCCGGGAGCAATGGTGCATGCCTGTTATCTTAGTGGCTCGGCAGGCTGAGACAGGAGGATTGTACGTTCAAAGCCAGCCTCAGCAATAGCTAGGTGCTAAGCAACTCAGTGAAACTCTAAACAAAATACAAAATAAGGCTGTGGATGTGGCTCAGTGGGCCAGTACCAGGTGCAAAAAAAAAAAAAAAAAAAAAAAAAAAAAAAAAAAAAAAACCCAAAAACAAAACTATGAATTTATTATATCTTTTGAGTACATTTTTTAAAAATTATAAACTCCTCACTTTATATTCTACTCAATTATTTTCCAATTTCTTGTTTTTAACATTTCTCTCTGTCTCTCTCTGTTCACACACATGCGCACACACACACAAATATAAAATTTGTCATTTGAACCATTTTAAGTGTACAATACAATGGCATGAATTATGTTCACAAATGTGCAACCATGAGCATTATCTAATTAATAATAGAATTACAATTCATTGTTTAAAAAACAGTTACAATTACAAACAGGAGACAACTAATTCAACAAAGTAAAATGAAAATCAGGTGAATTTGAGTGAGTAAATAAATAATATTTAATATATTTAATTTGTTGGTCTAGTAAGGTAACTTCATAATATAATCACTTAATAACTAAAGTAAAAGAAAATATGGGGTCTGTTCGATCAAACTGCTGAAATTCATAAAGATTTTTAAAATAAAATAAGAGAAAAACTGATGGTTTATCTGTATTAAATATAGGATTTTTGAATGGTAACAAAATTAGACAAAATTAATTTTTTTTCTGAAAAAATATCAGTTAATAATAGTAGACAGTCAATTTTGGTGATGCATCCCTATAATCCCAGTGACTCAGGAGGCTGAGACAGGAGAATTATAAGTTTGAGGCTAGCCTTAGCAACTTGGTGACACTCTCTCTCAAAATAAAAAAGAAAAATGTGGAGTGATGTAAAAAACAAACAAACAAACACAAAAAAACCTCTGGATTCAAAACCCAGTGCCAAAAAAAGCAAAACAGTAACAACAATATTTTCAATATTTTACCTCCTAATCAAAGAAATGAGATTTAAAAGAGAAACAGAAGATTTTACTTATCAAATTATTAAAGATATATAAAATAATAATGCTTGGCCAGCAGTCCCAAAACTGAACTTTATTCCCTTAACAGTAAGTGTGTAAATAATACCTGCTTAAGAGTAATTTAAAACTGTAAGTTATGATTATGTACAAATGTCTATTACATTCACTTTAATAGTTGCACTTGTAAAAACTATCCTAACAATAACTTGAAAGGTGTTGCTAATGACAAATTTGAAATTCGAATCAATAATGGAATGATTACATTGTATTTGGGGCAGCCGTTCAAAGAAATCTCATAAGAAATCAGATTTCTATAGGTTATTTCAAACTATGGGGTATGTGTGTAGTACGATATTAAATGAATAAAGTATATTTCTACAGAAATAATAACTCAATTAGTAAGAAATATACAAAAGAATTTTGTTAGCTGAACTTATTTAACCAGCGCATCAAATAACTCAATACAACTACTTCCTCTGTGTTAGTCATTAGATTCCCACACTGAGTGCACTCAGTTCTACTCTGACTAGTTGAACTGTTTGCTTACCAAGAGTGAGTTATCTTAATGGTGCAAGAACCTCTTTATGCCACTTGAACTTATTATCATAATTAGATAATTTAATTAAATCTTATATAAACAATTGCAGGAAAAAAGAAAATGTTATTTTGCAAAAATAAAAGCAGATGGAAAGTTTAAATAAATGTGAAGTTTCAAAAATAAATTGTTATGGAGTTATGAACAGGTGAAACAATATTAAAAGGTGTGGAGTAATATAAAAATAAGGATTCTCAGATTACTTGCATCTTTAGGTTTTCATAGCACTTTTAAGAAACCAATGTTTGAAGTGCTTGAGCTGCTTGAAATTGTACAGTACAAAGGAAAGAAGATATGAAAAGCCCTTCAAGAATGAGCAGTCATAAGAAAAACCTTGGTTCCATGCCAAGATGTTATCAACTGCTTATGCATCATTTCTTTGCTTTCAGTTAAAATAAGTGGTTTTGGGTCCATTTGTGTCATTTTCCATAACTGTCACTCTTGCTGACTTTGTCAGTGATCACACCATCAATTGGTCCTCATCACTCTTCAGCAATATCCTTTGTGAATCGATTACTGAATAACTACTGAGATCGTTGGTGTTCTGTTGACACAGGAACTATGACAAGCCCTTGGTGAGATCGCAGCTTTGAGAAGAAGCTGAGGTCAAATTTGTTTGTTTGACAATTTAGTTCAATAGAGATTCAGAGTCATAAGTGAAGAACAGTTACCAAAAAATGGGGAAAGGCAATACATTTTTTGCACATCAGCACGTGGGTATGAAAGAGTGTAAATAAATAGGCTAAATGTTGAGTTGTTGTCTCGAAGTAGTGGGATTTTGATTGATGTTTGTATATCCCTCCTTCCACAACTAACACGCATTGCTTTTATAATAAGAAAAAAAATCAATCTTTTATAAAGTAAGCAATAACTTGATTAGGAACATTATATTGACTGAAATTCAAGTAATTATGCTATAAAGAAAAGTCATAATAAAGATATATGTTTGAAATTATTTTTTCATCTCTGGTGTGAGAAAAAACAGATCTTGTGTTTCTGCTGTGTTTGTTTATGGGTGCATGTGCAAATATGGGGGGGAAGCTCAAGGAAACAAAGCAAGTCAGAAATCAGCCACTCAACAGGAAGACTTTGGGCTGGCCTTTTCACAGTACTCCACATAGGGAGGAGAAGTAATTCTTCCTTTGTGAAGAACTGTTGGCTCATTAACAAGAATTAGTTCTTGGCACATAAGCATTCCCAGAAGATGGAATATGTCCACCTCCTTAAATTCACATAAGCTACCCAGAAACTCATGAGTTCCTGGAAATTTTATTAAAATTTTCATATAAACAAGCCATCATTTTGAGATTATAGTTACTGGTAATGATCTCCATGGATGCAATCAAAATATGCATTTGGATCAGAAAATAGACAATGAAAATATATGGGGAAGATATTTTCTTAAAGATAGATTTTTATTGAAATGCTTATTTTTTCTTTACTCATTCACATTGGGTGTTACAGCACCATTAGTAAATTGTTATTTTTATGAGACTGTTTCACTCAGGAAATTTCTTAATTCATTACATTTTATTAGATCAGCAGTAATGAACCAAAAACAATATCATTTATTTTTATTACTACTGTAGGTTAAATCACAATGATTTATATAGCCAGATTGAAGCAATGACTGTGTAATTACTCTGTTATTGTCAACGATATATTTTTCTTAAATAAGACACTTTAACCACATTTAAAGTCGATAAATATAGAAATTTGTAAGTGAAAATAGAGGATTACTCACCCACCCTTTTCTATGCAAGGTTCCAAGTGGATCCATTCCAAGGTGGTGGACATGGGGAAAGTGAGAAAATGGGCAAAACATTGGTATTAGTGAAGTGGCAATGATGAGCATTTTACAGTCAAGACATATGGCTTTAGAATGTTATT
Organism: Geosciurus inauris; assembly: GCA_004024805.1. Taxonomy (NCBI): domain Eukaryota; kingdom Metazoa; phylum Chordata; class Mammalia; order Rodentia; family Sciuridae; genus Geosciurus; species Geosciurus inauris. The sequence goes on from PVHX01003358.1 coordinate 111,654, forward strand.
CTTACTATTACAAACATAAGGGGGCTAATTCCCTTCAGTAGAAACCAAATATAACCATTCCATACAGTTGATTTTCTGGATGTTTCTTCTCTTTGGACAAAAAGGAATATTTTCTTCTGTGATCATTCTCCTTTAATGTTTTAAAATTCCAAAAGCTATAGCATTGTTGGTAAAATGTTTCTTCCATCATCTTCTGAAGCTTATGTCACTTCCATTAGTCCTGTCTTTTTAGCAGAAGTGAAAGCTAGCTGCTGTAACACCTGTATCATAATCCTGAAACCACTTGGAGACTTATCAGGAGCCATTTTCTTTTTCTAAGAAATAACTTTCATTTAAATAAATGCTAAGGCATCAAGCTAACAAATATTTGTTTGCTTGTTCTGCTTTGCATTTGTAATGGTGTATTAATATTTGTGGTTACAATGAGAATATTGACTTCAAAATATTCAGAGGAAAAACAATTATGGGTCTACTAGCAACCATTACCCACAATATGGTCCAATTAATACTAAAAACCAAAAGAATTTCATACCTTATTTAACAGAAAAACCTAAGTATAACAGTCACGTGGGCATCTCTAGTCTGTATTCTGGTTCACCTGATCATTCAACTACATTGTTGAAGTTGTGCGTGGTTGGTTAACCGTGTTGTATAATTCTCTGTGAGAGTTCTCTCCTATGTAGTCAATTTGCTATATTGCTTTCTAAGGATGAAAAAAATAAATCTTTATTCTGAAACACATCTGGGCCAAGGATTTTGGATAAGAGATGGTGAATTGTCCATCTTTTCAAAAAATAGTAAATTTGGTTTGAAAATATGAATGAGGAGTAGAATTTAATGGCAAGATATTCCCCTGCTATAATTTTCAAATATTTCTTTGAAATTTCCTAACCTTTTCCTCTACTTTGCCTGCTTAATTTAAAATCTTAATGAACTGGAGATGTAGCTCAGTGGTAAAGCCCTGGGTTCAATTCCCCAGCACTGCAAACAAAACCTCATTGATATGTGGATGGCCCCAATGCTAAACACTCAGGGGGTGCAGAAGATGGCACACAAAGTGACTTGGGGGTAAAACGATCAGAAATGCTTTGTCAGAATAATTTTAGAAGCACAGGGGTCAACTTAACCAAAAGGTTAATAAATGTTTTAGATTTAGAAAATCGCCAGCAGCATAGTTCCTTCTGATTGAACTCAGGGCCCGCCTTAAGCATGCTAGCCAAATGTTTACCACTGAGTAGCAGTCCCAGCCCAGCATAGCTTCTTAAGGTGTGAAGAAGGCTCATAACCAGGCTCTCAGTATATTCTGGGCACTCGCCACTCTCCCAGAATGCACTGGCCTGGCTGTGGTTTACTGTCTGATTGGGCAGCGTTTTCTCATGGACCAATTTTATGTTCCAGAGTATGATGAATTAGGTAAGTCCTAAAGTTTCTCTTTATATACAGAAGATATGATGTATTGGAACTAGCAGCTATTCTTAACTATAAGTGAAGGCTTGTTACAGCATATTTCCTGACCACTAATTTAGGGCATTTTGAGTGAAAACAACTACAAAGGAAGTTCTATCTCTTTTGTTCCTTTTTCCCAATTCTAGCTTTTTGCTTCTGTTTTCCTGGAGCTTTTTAAAGTGCAAATGATTTCAGTTTATTTCTGGTAGTGTGAATATGACATCAGACTAACAAATATATGCATTGTCACACCAAATGAACACACAAGAACCTGAAGACAGAAAGTGTGCTCAGACTGTGATGAATGATTCCCTTTCTAACAAAAACATGGATTTCACTTCAAAGGAAAAGAAGAAAATAAAAGCTAAGCGATTTAAAATTTTCCTTTTTACTTATCGTTGTATATGCTGTATTAGAATATAATTTGGAAGTGTAATTTATTCAAAACTCTGGAAATTACTGAATGGTTGTTATTGATCAGTAGTGTGTCCTCTCCCCTGTGTCCCGCGTTCTTTTCTCTGCGTTAGGTGTGAGTGAGGGAGCATATGGTCTTTTAATTTTTTTTTCATTTATTTAAATTTATGACTATGGTCCTTAGTTTCTTCAAACTCCATGGTCTTTAGTAAATTTTCTTTTTTTGCACTAGTTTTTTAAGCTACTGCTTTCACTCCCTTGTGAATTCTTCTCTTTCAGTTTACTCTCTTAATTTTTTTAACCTTTTTAATTGAACTTAATGAATACAAGTGATAAACTGCATCGTCTGTCAGAAATTCATGGGTTTACAACCATGAATTTCAGTTCAACAGAAAAAAAGATGCTAAACAAGAAACAACAATTCAGACAGATTCGATGAACAAATTCAGGCATATGCTCATAAAACCACAGTGCTCAGGTCACTTAATTGTAGTAGATGATTGAATTAAATGTATTATACAACCCAAGTTACATTTTTAGGAATTACTTTCATTTTTGTTTAAGAACATTTCTCTTTCACTTTCTCCCTTGTTTCTTTTGAAATTCTGGAAACTTCAAGTCGCTTTTGCTCTTTGAATTTATCAGGCATAGTCATATTTTACTTAAATAAACTGGTGTTGATGATTTTAAGTCCTTTTAAGATGCACTGACTTGAACTTATACACAACAAAGTAAGAAAGAAAAAAAATAAAAGATCTTATGTTCTCTTACTCACACAACAGGGAAAAAAGGAAGAATATGACACAAACAGGAGAGAGGATACACTGCTGCTATCCACAACCACCATTCAGTATTTTCCTTGAAGACAGAGTTTCATATATACCATACTTTCTAATTATATTCTGAGGCAGCATACACAAGTGCAAAGGAAATTTTCAAATTGCTTAAGTGTTTTTTTTGTTTGTTTGTTTGTTTTTTAGGTGGAATCTATAATCTATGTTTTTATCAAAATAGTGAATGATTCATCACGGCCTGAGCACACTTTTGGTTTTAAGGGACTTGTGTGCTCATTTGGTATGACAATGCATATATTTGTTAGCTTGCTGTCATAGTCAAAGCAGAGGTTCCCCTGAGACAAACCCTGTCCCTTGCTTTTGGACTCTCTTTTGCTCTTTAGCACTCACCCTCTTTGGTTAGGCATCACAGAAAGAGTGAATTCATGTTTAACATATCGAGGAGCAGATCTTTGTTTAGGGAGCTCCACCAGCAAAGATCACATTCATCCAGTACAATTATTGATGTTAAATCTAATACATTATTTTCTATGGAAAATACCTCTTACTGAGTTGAAAAATCTTTGGTAAAATTCAACTCTGTGCTTACTGCAATAGAACCTAAAACCTTGAAAGCACTAATAAGGATAAAAGCAGCCTTAGAGAAATTAAAAAATAAACAAATAAACAAGAAAACAAAATCAAGTGGTACATAAAGATAATGATAATATAAGCTGACAAAAGTGAATATTATAAGAAGCAAATTTCATAAGATTGGATTTGCGTTCCTTAGAAAATTATATGTTTACATATGCTCTAAAGGATAAATGTACAAAATTTCAGAAACATTCCAGTTCCATGTTTTTAAACAATTATTCAAGATGTTAATGATTTGAAGTGTGACTTGCTTTTTTTTCCCCTATAAAAATCAGTGTTTTTTCAAACTGGATGTGGTCCATGTGTGTAGAATGGAGAGACAGTAAAAATGTTAAGAAACAAATAGAGTGAAAGGCAAAGGGCAAAAAGCTTTATTCAACTGAATCAGCAGAATATAGAACATTTTTGAAGTTAAAATTCAGAAAGAGTTTGGTCCAATTTCTTTATTTCTTCTTAAGGCCACTGTTTTCTGTTATCCTGAACTTAAAATGAGCTAATGGACAGGACCTCCCATTTTCCTCAATTCCTTGCTTGCAGAATGTGCTACAGAAGTACTTTCCCTCACTGAAATCTATGATGGGTTACAGAGGAAATAAAAATATTGTCCTATTGCCTGTGGAGAAAGGAAGCAGCATTTTAGAACCAAAGCAGAGGTCAGCATTTGTTTGTGTTCAAACTTGATGTCACCATTCTGAGTGGCTTTCGATTGAACAGTCTATCCCTGTTCAGCCCAGCTCACAAAGAAAACATCTTATTTCTGATACATTCCATTTGAGGAGACAGAAGCTACCATTAACCTATTATAAAAGCAACTGACATACCTAGATATTAAAAGAACAAATTTAAAGAAAACAGTGAATTGTGCAGACTTGAAAGTGTCAAGTTCCAGAGGCCTGTGTGTTACTTCCCCCATCATACAGCTGGAGATAACAAACTTTGTGAAGGGATCTCTAGATTTATAAAATGTGCCTCTGTATAAGTTTTATAAACAAAGAAGAAAAGAAGAAAAAGAAAAAGGAAAAAGAAAAACAAAAGAATTGAAAATAAAACCTTATTTGTTCTTTGCGCATTACTTTGGAGGTCCAGCCCCATTTTCCACTTGCTTACTATTTACAAAGCCTAGTAAGATCAGGTTTAAAATGGTCTCTTCAGTCTCTTTTATTTTCACTCGTTTTTCCATCTTCTATAAATCTGAAATCATTGGTCTTTTTTTATGTTATTTGGTGTAGTCACAATTTATGATGTCTTTGGCACTTTCTCAGTACTGTTTCTGGAAAAATCTTATCCTTCTTTCTTTGGGTAACTCTTAGTGCAATACCAAAACAGCTTTTCCTTGGAAATCTGGGCTGGATGTTCACATTTCCCCTCTACTTTTCCATAAGTGGCAGTAATCAACACTTACTGTAGATACCTTTTGGGATATTTTTAATCTTCTCACCATATTGAAAAATAGATGGGAGCAGGGAATAAGTGCATTCCAGTTATCATTATGTGCTAGGCACACAATATACATTTAATAAATTTTAATTAATGGATTGTTACAGTTTACATGTGGTGTCCTCCATAATCTCATGTGTGAGACAATGCAAGAAGGTTTGGAGGAAAAATGACTGTGTTATACCCTTAATCAAATCAGTGAATTAATCCCTGATAGAATTAACTCTGTGGTAATTGGAGGCAAGTGGGATGTGGCTGGAGAAAGTGGTTCATTGGGGGTGTGGCTTCGGGGTATATATTTTGTATCTGGCAAGTGAAGTCTCTCTCTCTGCCTTCTGATCATCATGTGAGCAGCTTCCCTCTGCCACACTCGTTTGCCATGATGTTCTGCCTCACCCCGAACCCTAGAATTTGGCCCGCTGTCTGTGGACTAAGACCTCTGAAACCGTGAACCTGCAAATCAACTTTTCCTCCTCTACAATTGTTCTGGTTGAGTTTTTTAGTTGCAGAAGCATAAAAGCTGATGAAAACATTCTGTTATTTGTGAGGTACTAATAATTTTGTTACCATATTATCTTCGTGTATTGATGAAGAAGTTGAGGCTTATCACAATTAATTAGTAAGTGGCAGGAATATGAATCCAAACTGTTGGAATCCAGGGGTGGTGATCTTTAAGTTACAGTGACTCTTGCTGAGCAAAAAGCTAGATACGGTTCCTCTCTTTTCCTATCTGCCTTTTGTCCCCTTGTGCAGTTCAGACAGAAAGGAAATCTCCTTTCTTCCTTAGTCTGTTAGTTCAGAACATCTTCTATATAGAAAGATTTATGCAAAATTCCTAGGTACTCTAAAATACCTATCTGTATAACCCAAGAGGTGACTTATCTGAAGCTGAATTCTCAGTAAATTTTACTTTAATTTTGTTTCAGGAAAAATTTCTTAAGCTTTGCCCTGTTCCTTTTTACATAAGTTTACACAAATATTATTGAAACAGTTACATAAAAGAACATACATTAATGTTGCACAGTAAAAATATATTTTCAATATTTAGCAACAAATTCTCTCAGTGAATTAATCACAAAATTTACCATTTCTGGACTCATTGCCATGATTTGGTGGTAGCATTTGAGCTGACTTGGAGTAGGTAATGTGTGATAAATTGCTTAGCAAATTAGAAATTAGGACCTTTGGCCTGTTGAATTAGGCCAGGGCTTCTCTAAATTGAAGAGAGATAGTTTGCGACATGCAATGAGAAAAACGGAGTGCTCAGTCGTAGGTCTAACTTCTTCTCTACTATTATGTCTGAAAATGCAAGTTTTTTCTTTGATGGCCTGTGCTGCTCAGGGATTAGGTACTCCAGCCTATACACTAAGCTCACGGTCGTTTGGAAGATTTCTTGGTATTTTCAAAAATACTTTTGGACATTTCCTTCTAGTTAGAGTCATCACTGTTTCAGCAGTTTACCAACCTTCTGAAATCATTTAAGATTGGGGACTTGGCAGATAAATGTCATAGAGACAACTAAATAGCCTGTTCATGAATATTTTGCTCTAATCAAGGATGGGGAAATCATTAAAAATATTCTTAGTTGCCATAATGTGACTACTTGGCCATAACAATACATAATGAGGCACTATAATGTTTTATAGAATCCTTTAAAAAATTTCTTCATGTTGAAAGGAGAAGTACAGTATGAAAACTTCAATGGCACATTTATGATTTTTAAAAAATATATTAACAAACATGCTTATCAATAACATAGTGGCCAAAGTCAGCTCACTATATAGTCTTGCAAATTCCTTTAAAAAATAATCTTTCTCTTACTTTAGAGACATTTATACTAAATGGATAAAAGAGATATTCTTCTAAGAATGAATGGACTAATGAGCAAATTCTAGACTAATTTGGTACCATCTCCAGTCTCCAGCAAGCACTGTCTTTTCAGAGAATGACAATGACAATGCATACCCATTCTGGAGGGATCTGAAACTAAATAGCCACATCTGCTTACTAGTTTCTCAAGGTAAGATGATCAGTAGTCCTTGGAGAGAGACAGTTTTACATGCCATCTTTGATTTTGCAGTCTTGAATTGCTCATCTGTAAAGCACTTTTGTTGACTGAAGGATCTGTGAGTCAGAATGAACAAAGACATATTCACATTATAGCAGATATGTGGATACACACTTCAGTCTAGGTGTCAAAGCTCAGCAGAAATTTTTATAAAAGGAATATCTCACTTGCCAAGAGTGACACTTGAAAACTAGCTTCACTTAGCATCTCTGAGTCTCATAAAGATTACATAGCAGCAGCCAAAATGCTATTGAAGGCATAAGAGGAAATAAAAACCTTATCACTTGATGATTTCTCTCTGACTAATAGAATACATGTTAAATTGCACAAGGTATCAGTTGTGCATATATTGTCAGCCATTAACCAACATCTTGTTTATATTTATGTATTTTTATGTGGTGCTAAGGATCGAACCCAGTGCCTCACACTTGCGAGGCAAATGCTCTACCACTGAGCTCCAGCTCCAGCTCCTTAACATCTTGTTTATAAAGGTGTTTACTTTTATCATTTTATTTTGGTATAGGGGATTGAACCCAAGGGTGGTTAACCACTAAGCCACATCCCCAGCACTTTATTTTTTATTTTGAGACAAGGTCTTGCTAAGTTGCTGAGGCACGTGCTAAATTGCTGAGTCTGGCTTTGAACTCATGATCCTCCTGGTTCAGTCTCCTGATTTTCTAGGTTCACTGGCGGGTGCCACTGTGCCCAGCTATAAAGGTGTTCATTAACATCTATCTGTTCTATTAATCTATTTATAAATAGTTGCTCTGATACTTTCTATATATTCTAATAGAGGTGGAAGTCACTTGGATATGCTTAAGTTTTTCAGTTTTTTGTTCAGTGTTTATCTTTGAAGTATAAATACTTATACTCTCCTCCTATGCTGCTGGAAACGTGGTAGCTACTACCCACTAATAAAATAATTGTAAAGATCAAGGATTTTCTTGAGTTTGTCTAGTCACATCTTATTTTGATTCCTTGCTTCCACTTGGATCTCAGCTTCTACAGTTGGTCTCTTAGGCACTTTGTTTCTTATCCAAAGGTATGTACTGTGGTAATACCTGAATCAGTTAGAATGATGAGAATGCAGAAGGACTAGAGTTTTACTCAGTGCCTGGGCATATTAGACGGGCATTTTGTCACAGTACCATAACAGAAAAAACTGGAAACTAAATCTTAGACACCTTTGTTCTTAAAAATTCCTTGGACTTTCCTGCTAGGTGCTCTTCAGACAGCCCCAGACATCTACGTGTTCCTGAAGCCTTGTTCACCCTCCTTTAAACAACCCTATCAAACATTTCAAGCAGCCAGTTGACTGAATAAGCAAAACTCAAGGAGACATAAAGAAACAATATTCTTCTCTTCTCCCATTGCCATCTCCCACCCCGCTGCTCACTCAAACCCTCTGTATGGGTTCATTTTCTGTTCCTGAGTGAATTCTAACAGAAATTCTATGGAGTTTTATGAGCACTTTCACATCATAACCATTTTTAAATCACAAAACAGACAATTCAGAAATTAAAAATTCCTGTACTTTTAGCTCATTTTTTTCAACTTTCAAAATTTTTATTATTAAAATAAATATGCATTTTAAATTGAGGATGAGTATTATATCAGATATTACATGGATGTCCAATTTTCTATTTGAAGAGGCTAGAAAGTCACAGTATTTGACAAAGTCATCTCTCCTTAGGTAGAAGCTCTCCCATCCATCATAGATACATGAAGCATGCTACTATTTTTAATACACTAGATAGCAAGAAGCAGCTGTTGATAACTTTTATGTTTTCTTTGAAGTCACTTCCATCTACTTTATGATACACTAATAGTATGTATCCCATCATCCTCTATTCTAAATGCAATTTATTGCTATTCTCTTAACTCTGCAAAATGTACAAAAGTCATTTCTTAACATTTCTTGTCTGCTTTGGATTTTGCTTTAACATTTTATAATTTCTACATACTTTCCAAAAAGTAAAATACATAATTTCAGGATATTAATAACAAAGCTGTCATTAGTATATGAAATCAAATAAAATTAGTTTTAATCAAAATAAAAACCTATGAAGATGAACTATGGAAATATTTTTCATTTAGCAGGCCTACTAAATTCTCAAATTATCATTGCATTTTTAAAATATTTTATTTATCTATTTTTTAAAATGCATTTCAAGTCATAGTACATATATAGAGCTCAATTTTCCATCTTTCTGGTTGCAAACAAGATAGAGTCACACCATTCATGTCTTCAGACATGTACCTAGGGTAGTGATGTCCATCTCATTCAACCATTTTTGTTACTCCCATTCCCTCTCCCTTCTCCTACCTCCTCCCTGCCCCATCTAAAATTCCTCCATTTCTCCCATGCTCCTCACCCCCACACTCCCCTTACATAACAACATCCACTAATTAGAGAAAACATTCTGCATTTGGTTTTTGGGATTGGCTTACTTCACTTAGCCTGATGTTCTCCAATTCCATCCATTTACCTGCACATGCCATAATTTTATTCTCTTTTATTGCTGAGTAATATTTCATTGTGTATATGTACCACAGTTTCTTTATCCATTCATCTATTGAAGGGCATCTGGGTTGCTTCCACAGTTTAGCAATTGTGAATTGGGCTGCTATAAACATTGAAGTGGTTGCGTCACTGTAGTATGATGTTTTTACGTCTTTAGGGTGTTGGTTGAGGAATGGAATAGCTGGGTCAAATGGTGGTTCCATTCAAAGTTTGTTAAGGAATCTCCATATTGCTTTCCAGATAGATTGCACCAATTTGCAGTCCCACCAGCAATGTTTGAGTGTGCCTTTTCACCACATCCTCGCCAGCATTTATTGTTGCTTGTTTTGGATAGTTGCTTGTTTGGATAGTTTGCTTATTTTGGATAGCTGCCATTCTGACTAGGGTGAGATGAAATCTTAGAGTAGTTTTGATTTGCATTTCTCTAATTGCTAGAGATGTTGAACATTTTTTCATATATTTCTTTATTGATTGTATATCTTCTTCTGAGAAGTTTCTATTCAGCTCCTTAGCCCAATTATTGATTGGGTTGTTTGTTTCTTTGGTGTTAAGTTTTTTGAGTTCTTTATATATCCCGGAGATCAGTGCTCTATCTGATGTGTATGTGGCAAAAATTTGCTCCAAGAATGTAGGCTGTCTGTTCACCTCATTCATTGTTTAGACTTAAAGATAAGAATCACATGGTTTTATCAATTGATGCAGAGGAAGTATTTGACAAAATACAGCACCCTTTCATGTTTAAAACATTAGAAAAACTAGGGATAGTAGGAACATACCTCAACATTGTTAAAGCAATCTATGCTAAACCTAAGGCCAACATCATCCTAAATGGAGAAAATTGGAAGCATTCTCTCTAAAAATTGGAACAAGACAGGGATGCCTTCTTTCACCACTCTTATTCAATATTGTCCTTGAAACTCTAGCCAAAGCAATTAGCTCATTTTAATGTAAATCTTCCCAAGCCCATTTGAGTGTCTACTGAGGGCAACAAGCCAGGAGCTGAGCCCAGTTTAACCTCATACCTCAGTGCTGTCCTCCTCCTTCATGGTGAACAGCTCCACCTCCTCCAGTGTTGAAAGTGGATGAGGGCAGCAGAGACTGGCCATGACTGCATCCCAGGTAACTTGGCATTAGTTTCCTCTAGCAGAGCAGATGCTTTAAATTTGAACAATTTCTTTCTTTGATGTGATATCCACAAGTTCTTTGGAGGATCATTTAGTTCTGGAGACTTTTGATCTATTTCATTTCTTTAATTAAGGCAAAGGATTTGTCCAGGTTACTATTACCCTGCAAATCACTGTTTTCCTGTGCACCACTCCAAATGAAATGTTTCTGTCTCCCTCCCATGAAGTGCTGCACTTAGGAAGAGTCCATTTAACTTGAGGACAAGCAGTCTCTCTGCTTTTTTTTTTTTTTTTTTTTTTTTGATTTTTTAAAACTTTTTATTTATTTTGATTCTTTTACTTTTTAAAAAAATGTATTTATTCTACTTAGGTATACATGATAGCAGAATGCATTTTGATTCATCATACACAAATGGAGGACAACTTTTCATTTCTCTGGTTGTACATGATGTAGAGTCACAACATACGTGCAGTCATACCTAAACCTAGGGCAATGATGTCCATCTCATTCCACCATCTTTCCTGCCCCCATGATCCCTCTCCTCTCCTCCCTCCCCTTTGACCAAAGTTCTTCCATTCTTCCCATGCCCCCTCCCACATTATGGATCAGCAACCACTTATCAGAAAGAACATTTAGCCTCTGGTTTTCTGAGATTGGCTTACTTTGCTTAGCATGATATTCTACAACTCCATCCATTTACCTACAAATCCCATAATTTTATTCTTTTATTGCTGAGTAATACTCCACTGTGTATATATACCACAGTTTCTTTATACATTCATCTATCAAAGGGCATTTAGGTTGGTTCCACAGTTTAGCTATTGTGAATTGTGTTGCTATAAACAGTGAGGTGGCTGGGTCACTGTCTTATGCTGTTTTTAAGTCCTTTGGGTATAGACCAAGGAGTGGGATAGCTGGGTCAAATGGTAGTTCCATTCCAAGTTTTCTAAGAAATCTCCATACTTTCCAGATTGGTTGTACCAATTTGCAGTCTCACCAGCAATGCATGGGTGTGCCTTTCCTCCACATCCTCACCAACACTTATTGTTGTTTGTATTCTTGATAACTGTCATTCTGATTGGCATAAGATAAAATTTTAGAGTAGTTTTGATTTGCATTTCTCTAATTGCTAGAGATGTTGAACATTTTTTCATATGTTTGTTGATCAATTGTATATCTTCTTTTGAGAAGTGTCTGTTCAGCTCCTTAGCCCATTTATTGATTGGGTTGTTTGTTTTTTTGTTGCTAAGATTTTTGGGTTCTTTATATATCCTGGAGATTAGTGCTCTATCCAATGTACATGTGGCAAAATTTTGTTTCCAGAATGTAGGCTCTCTATTTACTTCATTGATTGTTTCTTTTGCTGAGAAGCTTTTTAGTTTGAATTATCCCATTTAATGATTCTTGCTTTTATTTCTTGCACTTTAGGAATCTTGTTAAGGACGTCGGGGCCTAATCCAACATGATGAATGGTTGGGCCTACTTTTTCCTCCATTAGGCGCAGGTCTGGTCTAATTCCTAGGTCCTTGATCCACTTTGAGTTGAGTTTTGTGCATGGTGAGAGATAGGGGTTTAGTTTCATTTTGTTGCATATGGATTTCCAGTTTTCCCAGCAGTATTTGTTGAAGAGACTACTTTGCTCCCATGTATGTTTTGGTGCCCTTGCCTAGTATAAGACAACTGTATTTATGTGAGTTTGTCTCTGTGTTTTCTATTCTATATCATTGGCCTACATGTCTATTTTGGTGCCAATACCATGTTGTTGTTGTTTTTTGTTACTATAGCTTTGTAGTATAGTTTCAGGTTTGATATTGTGATGCCTCCTTCTTCACTGTTCTTGCTAAGGATTGCTTTGGCTATTCTGGGTCTCTTATTCTTCCAAATGAATTGCCTTTTCTGTTTCTATAAAGCATGATGTTAGGATTTTAATCAGAATTGCATAAATAAATTTTGGCAAATCACATACAAAAACATATTAAAAAATAGTGCACCATGATCAAGTGGGGTTCATTCCAGGGATGCAAGGTTGGTTCAACTTATGGGAATCAATAAACATAATCCATCACATCAATAGACTTAAAGATAAGAATCATATGATTTTATCAATTGATGCAGAGAAAGCATTTCACAAAATACAGCACTCTTTCATGTTCAAAACACTAGAAAAACTAGGGATAGTAGTATCATACCTCAACCTTGTAAAAGCTATCTATGCTAAATTGAAGGCTAATATCATCCTAAATGGGGAAAAACTGGAAGCATTCCATCTGAAAATGAGAACAAGACAGGGATACCCTCTTTCACCACTGCTATTCAACATAGTCCTAGCCAGAGCAATTAGACAGACAAAAGAAATTAAATTGATATGAATAGGAAAAGAACTCAAACTATCATTATTTGCCAATAATATGATTCAACACATAAAGGATCCAAAAACCTCTACCAGAAAGATGTTTAATATGAAGAATGTAATCTGCTTATAATTTTGTGCAAAGTTAGGAAAATTATGATTGTAATAATTTTTTTTCTATTTGCCTCAACAAATATTTTCAGTGAATAGTGTGTACAGCTTCTGAAAATTTGTTTTTTCTGTTATGTTTGATAACATGTATTAAAATGCAACTTTTGAGAAAATTAAATAAAAATAAAAATAAAAAAAATTAAATAAAAACAAACAAACAAACAAACAAAAAAACCTCTACCAGAAAACTTCTAGAATTAATACATGAATTCAACAAATTATCAGAATATAAAATCAACACCCATAAACAAATGCATTTGTATATATCAGTGATGAATACTCTGAAAGAGAAATTAGGAAAACCACACCATTCACAATCGCCTCAAAAAAAGTAAAATACTTGGGAATCAACTTAACAAAAGAGATGAAAGACCTCTACAAGGAAAACTACAGGACACTAAAGAAAGAAATTGAAAAACATCTTAGAATATGGAAAGATCTCTCATGCTCTTAGATAGACAGAATCAATATTGTCAAAATGGCCATACCACCCAAAGCGCTATATAGATTCAATGTGATTGTAATTAAAACCCGAATGTCATTCCTTATAGAAATAGAAAAGGCAATCATTTCTCTCTGCTTTGATGCTAACATGCACTGATGGGAAGCCCTGACTCATTCATGATCTTCAGGCATTCCCAGAGCAGAGCTGCCATTTTCTGCTGCACCATGCATCAGAGATGCCAGCCAGCCAGTTCTCTGTCCTTCAGGAAGGCTTTTTAGGGAAGGTCCTGAGACCCTAGCCAAACTCCTTGAAGATACATTTTGAAAGCTTTCTCAATTAGCTTAAGGAGATGGAGAAGCCATTTTCTCTTCTACCATAATGGGGTGGTAGAAAGGAATGCACACCACTGTATTTCAAGAAACTTCCCTCCAATTTCCAACCTCATTCTTCCTATTTATCTAACACTGTTTAAAGACAGGAAATGGGTTCAGTGAACAGAACTCATTCTTACTAGAACCATACCTGTTGTACACCCTAGTTAGGGATGAAACATCTCACTTTGAATTTAGGTAGTGATCCTACCTATTGTTGGGTCTCTGCCAAAGTTAAGACAAATATTGTTCCATTTTATCATCTTGTTATACTGAAAAGCAAGATTTGGTTCTCTCCCTAAGAGGATTCTATAGTCATATTTTGAAATCAAACTTACTCTAGCTGCAGTAACATAGTGATCCTGCACTTTCTGAAGATAGTATTATACCTTGTGCCACTCTTAGTTCCAGGGTATACTTGAAATCATCTAAAGTACCAGGATATCTCCACAGGCCTGTGGTGTACATACAGAAAAATACACATAAATATGAATATTTTCTGAGCTTCTTGGTCTTGCTGCTCAGTAAAAGATGATCTGTTAGGGTGGGACACACACAGACACATAGAAACACACACACACACAGCTACACACACAAATTGAACTCCAGCACATGGAATATTAGAGCATATGAAGTAGTTGGAGAATGTTTTTCCTCTCAAACTTGAGGAGGATGACTATTTCAGATGGCTCTAGACACACAAAGCTGGCCTCCAGAAATAAAAATGAGATGAAACGTCTATGAATTAGAAACAGTGATATTTTCTTCTCTGGGTTGTTAGAATCAAATATAAATGGGTGAATGGCTTGCACTATTTCTTAAGTAATGAGTATTTATTAAATGTTAAGTATTATTCCAATTAGCATCATTAAAATGATTAGCATTAATGATGATGTTTACATGTACATCCCCCAAACTAAAAACAGTGTCCAGTATAGAATAGAATGAGTAAATGATTTTTGCTGAATGAGCAAATGATTTTGTAAAGGACTGCTGGTGCCCCAAATGTTCAAGACAAGTATTCTGAAAAATATATTTTTATTGAAATATTGCTAGATTTTGCTTTGTGGAATGAGATTGTGTCATTCTTGTTCATTGTTGTATGACATACCTGACATGTTTTTTCAAATGTACTAAATGCCCCCAGTATAAATACTTGTAAAAAATAGGATACATTATTAGATGTTTCTTACTTAAAATCAGTATTATATTTTTCAAAAATAATAAGGTAATACAAAAATAGTCATTATTTTTATGACTTTTCTTACCTTTTGCTGCTATTTTTAAAAATTGAGAATTGGTCAAACTTATTGAAAATGAAATATTATTAATATAAAACTTTACAAATACAAATGAAACTCCTATGGTTACCTCCTCAAATTCATTCCCTCCTTTATCAGATAAAATGTTTGTGCTGAATGTGTGCTTTTATGTATTAACAAAGAGTAAGCAGTTGTCATTCGTATTTGAAAATATTATATTGTTGTATTCATTATGCATGTATATTATTCTAAAATTAGATTTTTTTATCCACATTATGTTTTGAACTTCAATCAAAATGGTGCGTATGGTATCTGGTCCACTTATTTCCACTGCCATATAAAATTCACTACATGAATAGAAGAAAAAGTTTTACCTATTTTCCTGTTGATGCATATTTATTTACAAATTTTCTTTTATTAACGAAGCTGCAACAAGCATTCATTAAATATTCCCTGTGCATATGTACTTCGGTTTCTCTTCTGTGTGGTCCAAGAACTGGAATTGTTTAATCAGCAGTGTTACTAGATATTCCAAATGGTCTCAGAATGACTGACTTAGCACTCTCACAAGTCATGTATAAGCAGTCTCAATTTCCCCAAATCCTCATCAATATATGATACTGTTTGATCATTTTTGCCTGTGATGAGTGTTTTTTATAATTATTGCTATTCCATTATCTCCATGTATTTCCCTGTTAACTTGTGAGATTTATGTATGTTAATTGGCAAGCCAATTATCTAAATTTTTGTTAGAAGAGTTTTAAGGTTTTTACAAGAATTGAGGCTCATTTCTATTATATAATTTGGTGTTTTCTTTTACCATTCCTTTGATATGATTTTTTTTCTTTCACATCTTTTATTGAAGTAGATTTTCACAGTTCTTGCCATGTTTTTCTCAGTTTTCTTTGAAAACACTACATGCAAATCTTTCACTTTTTTTTCTATTTTAATATCCATATTGTATTAGTTGGTTTTTCATCAATGTGACCAATGCACCTGACACATATTTTGTCTCATAGTTTCAGAGATTTCAGTTGATGGTCAGCTGGCCACATTGCTTTGTGTCTGAGGTGAGGCAAAAAAACATCATGGTGGAAAGGCATGGTAAAGGAAAGTTACTCAGCTTGTGGCAGCAAGAAAGCAAGCGAGCAAGAGGCCAATGACGAGAAATACCCTTCAGAACATACCTTCAATGACTTACTTCCTTCAACAAATTCCCCCACCTACAGTTTCGCCACCTCATATTAGTCTATTCATTTATCAGTGCAATAGTCCACTGATAAGGTCAGAGCCCTCATTATCCAATTACTTCATAAAAGCCCCACCTCTGAACAGAGCTGCACTGGGGATCAAGACTTTAACATTTGAATTTTGAGGGACAACCAGATCCAAACCATAATGCATACTAACTTTAACTTTTCTCATGAAATTCAAAATTATTCAGTATTTCCATTCTGCTTCTTAATACAATATAGATTTCAGCATGGTTCACCAATTGAACACCAAAGAATTCAATCTTGTTTTCATAATTCAGAATTTAATCTTACCTTTAAAAAATATGCATTGCTAAAGTTACCAGTATTTTATTAATACTTGTGCTGAATGTTTCTTGTATCTCATGTTTTATTTTTCTCTGTGGTGTCACTTTTTTTCTACATCCTACTTTATTAGACCTTTGGTGAGGAACTATTTGTGATAAACTCTTTGCTGTGTAAAATGTCTTTGTGATTATTCTTGCACTCTATGTGGGTGTATTTTGTTTTGCTGTTGTAATGTAGCATGCACATACACAGTTTCATTGGAAGACTATAATAAGCCTTCATTTAGCTTATGCATCAGAGAATCTGGTAGATTAGGTGAAAGATACGCTTCATACCTCTCATGTCTCTCATCTTCGTTGTGTCACCAGCCTGTTATTACACAAGGAGATCCTGGGCCTGTTTTCTCATGAAGTTGGCAGAAACCCCTAAGAGCAAGAAAGGTGTCTTAAAACCCAGGCTTAGAACTGGCACACTGGCACTTACAGCAAAATGTATTGGCCACAGCTAGTCATACTGCTGCATGTAGGAACCAGAGAAAAACACTTTACCTGCTCACTGGGGCAAATTACAAAGCTATGTGGCCTAGGTTATGATTAAAGGAAAAGATCAAGAATTGGGAAGAGTAATGAAATTCTTTTCAGTTGGTGTCAGTTATGTCTTCTCAGCACATGGGAGCTGTTGATCCTTTGTCTTCTGTCATCTGTTACTGGTGACACACGTGCTGCACATACAACTTTCCTTCATGATTTTTAAGATTTTTTTTTGTCACTAATATTCTGAATTCTACAATGTTTCTGAATGTGGTCCTTTTGGTGCTCAGGATATATTACCTATGTGATATCTTACATTTTGTTTTAATTCTGAAAAGTTACCAGAAACACATTATACTTGACTATTACTTTCAGCTTCAAAATTCTAATTGGGAGTAAGTTGAATTTTCTCAGTCCGTTACTTTTACTTTCTCTCTCTCTCTCTTTCTCTCTCCCCGCCCCTTCCTCTCTCCCTCCCTTTCTCTCTCCCTCTCTCTCTCATTCCCCTGCATAAATACATTATTACAAAATTTAATTTACTAATTTTCTTTCCTCTGTGTGTAGCTTCAATAATACTACTACTGATTTCCCCCTAGCAACTGTAATTCTCTTTCAAGACTTCTTTTTAATATCCACCAGATCCTATATAAAGTTTGCCTCTTTTTGTTTCTTCATTTCTTGATATATATATATTTTTAATTTAGATGCTGAGGATTGAACTCAGGGCCTCATACATACTAAGCACCCCCTTGGCTACTGAAGCTACACCCATAGCTTCTGTTTGGTCTTTTTAAAATAAAACTTGCTTCCTTCAGCTCTCAGAGCAATTTAATCATATTTAAAGTATTTGTCAGACAGTTGTATAAATATATTTTCTTCTCTAGCAGCACTTTCCCAACATTATTGTACACATGAGTTGTCTGGTGTTTATATTAAAATGTAAATTTTGATTTAGTAGGTCTGAGTTGATGCCTGAGATTCTGTTTCTAGTAAGCTCCCAAGTAATGCTAAGGTTTCTGGTCCAAGGGTTGTACATTAATTGGTGAAGTTCTAGAGATAAAATATTTTGGTATTTTTTAGTCTTTTTAAAGGTACATCCACACATTTGATTTATATGTTTTCAAATTTGTTTTGGTTAATTTTGATTATTTTCCTCTTCCACCTCCTGGTACCTTGCCCACTCACTTCCTTTTCTAGTGACTAGTTTATGGTTGGCTCCACATATCTCACAGGGTTCCTGGTCCAAAATCAAGTCTTTTACTGACCCTTGAATATACCTGGTCTGTGGATTGTTCAATTAAGCAAACATCAAATATTTTCAAAGGAGGTAGTACACAGTTTTGTTCATTCTTGGTCTTGATGTCATATTTGTTTCCACCTGTCCTTTTACCTGGGTGAGGAACTAAAATTCCATCTTTATTTCCCTTGCCTCATTTTATGGAGTTGTACAGTTCTTAGTTGAGCTCCTGACTTGAAACAGTGAATGCAGATTTTACTCCCTGTTTTATTGCCTCAGATCCCCTTTAACTCATACATATTCTGGTAGCCACACTTCTGGGTGCAGTAGACTTTTGAGTTCAATTCCACTTACCAATTTGCATTTCTTTTTGATTGCCTTCACAGACATAATTATCTTTTTTACAAACACAGGTACATATTTTGAGGTCTTCTCTTTTCAATTTTTTTCTTTTCAAATTTTAACTTGTATTATTATGTATCTGGAGCAGAAATGGTGGATCCAAGTATAAACGTATAAATATCTCTCAACCAAATATCTTTCTATATCACTTTTTAAGCCAAAAACCAAACTTTCTATCTTTGGAATAAAATTTAAGCACCGACCTTACAAAAATATGAAGTTAATAATTACTGATAATAAGAAGTCGTTTCCTCATTTTATATACCATTTTAACTAACTAATTTTAAAGTTTTCTTTTGGAAAAGAGTGCTTTTCAAAGTGAAGTTTTAGAACCAGGCCTTGTACAAGGAAATACTGCAGAAGTCATAAAAAAGAGGAAGCATCACACATAAAAAGATGTAAAGCATTCATGTATATTTGATTGGTAGCATTTATATTTCTATCTGCTCAACTGCAACTGAGTATGAATTCATATATATATGGACTATATGTATGGGTACAGAGTATCTAGATGATTGCAGTCTGTAAATCCCTTCACACAAGTTGAACGGAGTGTTATCTGGTCCCACTCCTTTCTTACAGGGCTGATAATCTACTTCAGAAAAGTCATTTAACTAAAGTTTTCTTTAAAAAATATGAAATAGGCTTCATCAGGTTCTCTTTGTAACATATTTCAGAGTCTTTTAAGACTAGTGATGAGGGGATTGAGTGTGATAGTCTCATAGCAGGGAAAGGGATGACAGATAGTCCTATTTCTGCCCCTAACAAGAGACTTGATTTTAAGGCAACTTATTCCAGCTATTCATGCCTCAGTTTCATCTACAGAAAATGTAGACACTTCCACTTACTCTAATGAATTATTGTGAGACTGAAATCTGAAATGAGATAACAGGCATAAATAACTTCTTCCTTTTTTTTTTTTTAGATGGGAACTCACTAAGTTGCTCAGGCTGGCTATGAACTCACAATCCTCTTGCTTTAGCCTCCTGAATAACTGGGATTACAGGTTTGTGCTATTGCACCAACCTCTACAAATAACTTTTTAGACAAGTCAATCTTGAAGTACAGTGATAAGAAAGACAATAAATTCAAATTAGTTACCTACAATTCCTTACTGTCAACGTCACAGCTCACCCATCCCTCTTCAGAGAAGATATGGAGTCAAAATCAACAAAGAACTGAATTCTTTTGATGGTCAATTCTAATTTGTTTGGCCATATGGCACATACGAAATATACTTCTTTTCATATACTTCAGCTTTCCAGGAAGCCTTGGATGAAATACTTGCTTACCTTGCTCTCTCCTACCACCATACTTTTATTTTTAATTTCATTTCTTTAAAGAAAACATCATTCTTACCTTTTGGTTAGTGGGTCATAAGTTCAGAATGAATTCGGAAGCTAAAACATATTTCAGCAATTAGCACCCTAGAATCTCAAGCGGCTTTTTGGCAATATTCTAAAAAGATGATTTCAGCACCTTTCATCCCCCGTTTGTTTGATACTTCACATTCCCATGTCCTTGGACTTGGCAGACTGTACAGTGCTAGAGGCACATTCTTAGCTTGGTGAGGAAAGTGTGAGCAACTTGAAGATGCTAAATAGGGACATTAGCTACATCTGCACCAGATATATTGAGTTAGTGGGGTTTTGTTCCTGGCCTGTTCTCTCTATTTTTAAATGTGATTGTACTCAGAGCTATTCTGAACATTTTAGTTAACTCCCCGCCGTCCACCTACCTATCTTATTATTAGCTACCCTCTTCAGAAATAGTTTTAAAGAAGTTAAAAAAGAGATGAAATAAAATGTCTTCCAAACTGCATGCACCTCTGGCTTCAGAGGAATGAGCAGACTCTTAGCTGCTTTTGTACCTCTTTTCTCAGAGGCAGGGACAGCTGAAAGCCAAATAGGGAGGAGGAAAAGTGGTCTAGCAGGGAAGTCCTCTATATTTTAAGTCACTTTGCATACTCAGAAGAATTAACATTTAATCCTCCCCTAAGTAAAGAACATCACGAACACTAGGGTAATTACAATGAGATTTTGTTGCATTTTATTGAGAAGGTAAGTACCCACTTCTTTTCTACTCCCTTCATCCACAAATGTTTCCCTACTAGTCAAGTGTATGTCTTGTTTCTCTCCAACCTGGGTCTAAATAAAAAGGCATAAAAATGACCAAAAGCCTAACAGAAGCCTATGGGAAACCTGCACATATTTTAATGCCAGGAATAATAATTCACAATAATAGTCTCATCTATTTTTGCCACTCAAGTTATTTTTCTTCCTTCCTTTCTTCTTATTTCTTATTTACTCTGATAACTGATGCTGCAAAGTTTTCTAATATTGCATGATACAAAGATGCTAAAGAAAATCAAAATAGGAATCTTGGGGATATATATATGGAGATACATATGGATATCTCTCTCTATATATGTATATATATAGATAGGTATAAACAAAACATAGGCTTAGTAAGAATAGGGTGTACAGAGATTGTAAAGTGGCAATACATTCAATATCAGGGTGTTGTTAAGTTTCTAGTCCTAACTCTAGCTATTCCTTTTACTATTGAAAATTATCTCTTAATTGGAAATGTGCATGAAAATACACTACTGGCTTTCTATTAATTGCCAGATCTACTAGCAGATTCTATCCCCAAGTTTTGTGAATCAGAATCTTGGAAAGGGGAGCTTGGTTGTGTATTCTTAAAAGTTTGCACAAAGGATTCTAATGTGTGTCCACCATAGACAAGCACAAGGCTAGCTTATCTATTCTCCTTCCCACTATGATGCTCCTTGAGACTATGGTTACATGGCTATATCTGGAGCCCAGAAAGCTGTGGCCAAGCTGTGTTTGACATGATAGTCAAGAGATTTGAGGGTAATTGAGACTATGGGAAGAATTCTGAGAGGTGCTTATGAAATGTATTCAGGCAAAAGCAAGCTTTTGAGAAACAGCCACTAATTTTATAATTGGAAGACAATCCCAATTACAGGAAAATAAAATGGTAGTCAAGAAAGATTCTTCTTCCCTATTTTCTAGCAGTATTTGTTTAGTTAGAGAATCTCCTTGAGTGTGCTTAGTTAGGGACAATCTTATTTCTCAAATTTCTCCTCTCCTCTCTTAGTCCAAGAAACAGTGATGTTAAGTTGTAACACTCATTCTCCTTATAATTCATCTTCTTTATCTCTCATTTCCCTCATCATCCAGTTCACTCCAGTTTTGTAATATCAGATGTTTCCAGAGGCTGGCTCCTTCTCAGCATTCTGTGTGTGCTTGGCTTTTCTCTCCTGCAGAAGTCTTTCCTAACTCCCCAGTGGAAAGTCACTCTTCCACTTCAATCACACTGTTACATTACTCTGTGTGATTAGCTCAACATAGCAATTATCAATATCTGAAATAATTTATTTACTATCTATTGCTTTTTAATTTGTTTGCTTTTTTAAAAATTTTATTGCTCATCTCATAAAGTTTCCTATAATTTCCTCAATGCAGTGACCTTTTCTGTGTTGTTTTTAACCTGTGTGGACAACATGGAGGGACTATAAATATTTGTTAGACTAACAATTGAAACTTTGATATTTCCTACACAATGTTTTATCACATAACAAGCATCCTCAAGAATATGAAATAGCCAATTTACATGGTAACTTTAACATCTGCATATTTTTACTTCCGTAGCATTACATGCTTGATAAACATCATTGAGAGTATATACTTAAGACTTTACAGTAATGACTATTATAAAAATGTAGGGCATAATAATATTATATTATTCATGAAATACATTGATGCTAAAGCATAAAATACAAAATATTATGTCATATGTAGTTGTTCTCCTATTACTAGTTTATTGTTCTTTCAGTACACTATGATAGAGAACTTCTCATTCATAAACATGCTCACAAATACATAACAAAAGCATACATTAAAGATTCCATCACCAATGTTATAACTTTTCATTCAATCATTAAACATATTTTGAAGATTCAAGAGGAAAAAATTCAGTTGCAAGTGGCTGAAAGCCAAACAAAATTTACCTAGGCAAAAAGAGGATCTATTGGTTCATGCATTGAAGCCAAGAGACACAATCAACACACAGGGACAACTGGTAATTAGAAGCCTACTCCTACCAGCAGACATTCCTTTCTCTTTTGCTTCTTTTCCTCTGACAGTAAGTAAACTTTAAAGCTCTGTGGCTACTTAGTTTCACTGCCAGAATAGAATAGCAGTTCATTGCCTGAATCTTATTTGAAAACTAATTTTCAAAATTGTGATAACCCAGATCATCAGAACTCTATCCTTGAGTTAACTGATTCTACCTTAATGGGTGATGTTACATGATGGACCTGGGTTGGGGCCCATTCCTTGTCTAATCAATCATTGCTGGACAGAGTCTATGGAGATATATTTATTCAAAAATCAGAATCATTGGATGGAGAAAGATCACTTTTCACATGAGTGCTACTGTTCTATGAAGGAGTGATAAACATCTACTTGGTTCTCATGTTTTTCCTTTCCTGCAAGGAGAAATTCACAAAAATTTGGCTGACCATCAGTCCTAATTCTGGTTTGTCTGTTACTCTAAAGTAACTTTTTAAATATATTAACAATCTGTTCAAAATTCTCATGGCTTAAATAAAATATATGATCACTCTGCATATTTACCACTATAGCATATATCTAGTTTCAGATATATATCTAGTTGACTAGCATGTATCTAGAAACTTGCCAGGTTACACACAGGGATTCAAAACAAGTATTTCTTTTCTTTTAGTTACATTCTTTAAAAATTTTTATATTTCTTCTTTTTTAAAAACAAAATCTTTTTTAGTTGTAGATGAACACATCTTTATTTTATTTATTTATTATTATGTGGTGCTGAGGATAGAACCAATGCCTCACATGTGCTAGATAAGCACTCCACCACTAAGCTACAGCCTCAGCCCATTATTTTTTCTCTTAAGATATACATGACAGTAGTCTATATTTTGACATTTTATACATGCATGTAGTATAACATTCTAATTAGGATCCAATTCTGTGGTTGTACATGAAGTGGAGTTTCACTCTTTTGTCAAGGAATTTACAATAAAATTGGCTAGTTTCCTCATCTTAAAACATGCAGACTAGAAGGTGTATTGCTATATTTAAAGAATTGAAAAATAGAACTGGCAATGCAGAATTCAACATGCAGTGAAAATATCATTCATAAATGAAGGTGAAATTTTAAATTCTCATTTAATAGAAAACTAAGAGAATTCATTACTAACAAGCTTCCTCTAATGGAAGTGCAGTATAAGTTCTTCGTCCCAGAAAGGAAATGATACCAGACTTAATTTTAGATTATCAGCAATGGAGGAAGACCAATCACAATGGCAAGTATCTGGGTAAATATAATCAACAGTTCTTTTTCTCTTAAGTCTTTAATATATATTTATAGTTGAAGAAAAATTACAACCTTAGCTAATGGGAGCTTTACTGCATGTTTCTGTGATATATGTGACAGTATAATAAAGGAGAGTAAAGGGACTTTCATGTTGTAAAATGTACATGCTACTTGGGATGATATATATTGATTCCATGTAGATTATTAAAACAAGTAACTATTGCAATATGGTGACTGCTAGAGAATCTATAAAGTCATATAGTCAAACTCATATCAAATAAAGTAAAACAGAACACTAAAAAAAGTTCAAGCCAGGTGCGGTGGCTCAAGCCTGTAATCCCAGCACTTAGGGAGGCTGAATCAGCACTAGTGTTTTTAGTGTTTTTAGAACACTAAAAAAAGTTCAAGCCAGGCATGGTGGCTCAAACCTGTAATCCCAGCATTTAGGAGAATCGTGAGTTCAAAGCCAGCCTCAACAACAGCGAGGTGCTAAGCAACTCAGTGAGACCCTGTCTCTACATAAAAACACAAAATAGGGCTGGGGATGTGGCTCAGTGGTCAAGTGCCCCTGAGTCAATTCCCAGTACTAAAAAAAAAAAAGTTCAAATAACCTAAAAGAGGCAGAAAATGGGAAAGATAGGCAAAGCAAAAGAGAACATGCAGAAAAAAAATAATAAAATTATAGACTAAATTAAAAAATAACAATAATTACATTAAATAATGTCCTAAACAAAGAAGGAAAAGAAACTACATGCTCCTGCAAAAGACTAATTTCAAATATAATGGTTTAAGTAAGTCAAGAGTTTAAAGGTAGAAAATAATATGCCATGCAAACACTAAGTTTAAGAAAAAAAGCATAAGTTGTTGTATAATATCAAAGAAAGAAGACTTAGGACCAAAGATAATAGCTAAGGATAAAGAGGGACATTACATAATAATAAAAAGGATTAATTGTTAAGAAGACACAGAGGCTCTCAATATTTATGCACCTAACAGTGGAGTTTCAAAATACATGAAACAAAAATGTACAGAATTGAAAGGAGAAATAGAAAATACCACAATATTGTTGGAAACTAATTAACAGAAACCATAAACACAAAACTAAAAAGATATAAGACAACAAAATACCATCAACAAGCAATTGGATGTAATTAACATTTTCAGAATACCTTGGCCAAGAATAATAGAAATATACATTCTTTCGAAAAATGCCTGGAAAAAATTTACCAATATAAAAGACACGCTATATTATAAATAAACCTTAATAATGTTTTAATTAAAAGGATACAAAATATTGTTTCTTTTACAAAGTTTAAAAAAATTAAACTTTACATTATATAAAATGATTGAGATTAACCAAAAGTTAACAAATCTCCCAATATTTAAAAACTAAATGCAGTTTTTATAATATATTAGACAAAAATCAGACTCAAGGAAAATTAGAATGTTTTTTATATTAATAAAAATGAAAACTCAGTATATGTAAATGTATAGGGTGCAGCTAAACAATGCTTAAATCTGTACAGACTTCTTTAAGTTTTTCAAATAAACACTTTACATCTTAAGAAACGAGAAAAAGGAGAGTGAAGTGATCATAAACAGTAGAATTACATAACATGGATAAGAATAGATATCAATAAACAGTAGAATTACATAACATAGATAAGAATAGATATCAATGAAATATAAAATAGGAAAAATAAATAAACCTCAAATCTGGCCTTTTAAGGAAAGGCTCAATATAATTTCCAGTTATACTAAGAAAAAGAAGAAGTCAGCAATTATAAATATTAGGAAGGAAAGATGGGGCATTACTACAGATCCTGTAGACATGGAATCAGTAAATTTGGAAACAACTTAAGAGTCTATCAGCAGATGAATGGATAAAGACGACGTGATACAGATGTGCAATGGAGCACTATTCAGGCATTTCAGAAAAGTGTGATGTCTTGTCATTTGTGACAACATGAATAGGGGCTAGAGATTATTATGTTAAGTGAAATAAGTCAGGTACAGACAAGTACACATCTCATCCATGCATGGGATCTAAAAGAGTTCATCTCATACAAGTTGAGAGAAGACTGATAATTGCCAGAGGTTGGGGTGAGTAACAAGGAGGGAGGGATGAGGAAAGTTTGGTCAGTGGATACTAAATTATTAGGGTACCATAGTACAGCAGGGGAAATAAGGATAGCAATTGTGTACTATGTGCTTCAAAAAAGCTTGCAGAAAGAATTCTGAATGTTTGTACCATATGGATAGTATAAATGTTTGAGGAGACAGATTGGTTTAACATGATTTAAACTTTACATAATGTATAATTATACGTAAAACTCAATGGCACTTCATTAATATGGACAATTTTTATATTTTTATCTATCAAGGAATTGAAAAAAAATTAAAAACTTTTAAAATCAATAATATGGAAATACCCAGTAGTTCTTTATCTATGGATTCAACAATATAAATGATATGGCATTTCTCAAAACACATAATCAGAACTCTCTCAAGATATCATAAATAGCAGGTTAAGGATGTAGCTCAAAGAGAGAGCTTGGCCTAGTATGCCCAAGATCCTGGGTTCAAGTTAAAACACTTGAACAGACTTTATCAAATAGGATATAGAGAAGACAAGAAAACACACAAGTGATATTCTATATTACTAATGCAAATGAGAAAAAGAAAAAAAAAAACCATGATAATTTATCATTCTATACTTGTTAGAATGACTAAAATAAAAAATACTAACAAGTGCTGGGGAAGGTACAGAGGAGTTGGGACTGACACTCTTTGCTAGTAGGTGTACAAAATAGGAATGACATTCTGGAAAGTATTTTGACAGTTTTTTATAAAGTTAAACCTATGTCACGGTAATACCATTCCTATATATTTGCCCTAAAACCATGCAAAAATATTTATTCAAAAAGGTATGTTTAGATATAATTAAAAGCTTTATTTGCAGTAGTAACAACTGGAAACCACCCAAATGCTTTTCAATAGACAGAGAACCCAAATGTGATACATTTATACAATGGAATAATACCTGTAAATAAAAAGGGACAATTGATATCTGCAATAACTTGAAATTATCTTAAAGACTTCATTCTTGTGAAAGAAGTCAGTCTCAAATGATTAATACTGTTTGATTCCATTGATATGAAATTCATCTTAAGAGAATAGCAATGGAGAATGACTCAGTGGTTGGCAGGTTTGGAAGAGGGTAGTGTTATCTAAGAGGAATTATAAGAGAGTTTTAGGTGATATAATTCTTCTCTCTCTTGATTGTTGTGGTTATATAAATGTATGCATGTGTTAAAATTCATAGAACTGTACACCAAAAAAGTTATTTTTATACCTCTGAGAATGACTAGCCTTCAAAATATCAACAGTATCAAATGTTGGCAATGACTGAGAACAACAGAAACTCTCATTCTTAGCTAGTGGTAATGCAAAATGGTCCAGATACTTTGGAAGACAATTTGGCAGTTTCTTACAAAGTTAGGTGCCATCTTTCCATAAATCCATAACCGTGCCACTGAATTCTCCAAATGATTTGAAAAATTTCCACAGAGGGGAGTACAGGGCCTCCCTGGCTAAGGGCCAGGACCACTTTCAGGGACCACTGCAGGAGGCCAGCCAAGGGCAGACTCCAGATGGCTAACTACCAATCATGGAGGAACCCTGACCCAGGTGAAGGACTGCCTCTGGGGACCCTTGCAAGAGACTGGGCCTAAGTGAGGCCCAGGACGACCCCTAGTTCTGGGCCAGAGCTCCTGCTGAACAGCAGGAGCACAGGCCAAGGCCCAGGATCACCTTCTGGGACCTCTGCAGGGGTCCAGCCAAGGTCTGGCCCAAGATTGCAATCCACCAATCTGTTGGCCCACAGGGGAAACCCAGGCCCAGGCAAAGGACTGCCTCTGGGGACCCTGGCAGCCAAGGCCCACCACTGCTCCTATTCACTCCATTTGATGATCGTGACCGTTCAGTGCCAGAACCCTGTAGATTGGCGGGAGCTCAGGCCCATGGCAAGACTCACCACCTGGAATCCCTGAGAGAGTCTAGGCCAAGATCAGGCCTAGGACTGCCCTCACAGGTGTGTGTGAGACCCCAGACCCAGGACCACCCCTGCACATAGTGGAGATCCACAATGTTTCTCCCTTCCTGTATCCATCTTGTACACTGTAGCCATCCCCAGGGTTGTTCCCATGTATTTGCCTCTACTGTGAGTCAACAGGCAGGTCCTAGAGGATGCAGCCCACCAAAGCATTGCATCTCCAATGAATCAGCCCAAAGCCATTGTAAGTCCCACTCTTTTAGCCCCATCTCTAAAATTGTTTGCATCCATCTTGGACTACTCCCACTGCCATCTTGAGTTACCTCCACTACCGCCACCATCATCTTTAGTGGCAGTAGTGTCCATCTGGGGACACCTGCTGGGGACTGAAACTGAACTCCAAGGTGAGATATGGGTAATCTGTAGTGTCGCTACAAGATTATGGGATAGAAATCACAATACCTCAGATTGGCATTGCAAGAAAGGAAGATATATAATCAACATGAAAAAACAAGGGAAGAAACTGCCTCAATTAAACCAAGATATTACAAAAATAGAATCCATTTGACAGCACAGCTGATGAAATGTCAGAGAAAGAATTCAGAATGTATGTAATTAAAATGATCTGTAATTAAAGAATGACTTAAGTGTGCAAATACAGGCAAAAACTGATCACTTTAATAGAGAAATAAGATAGAAAATAAAGGCAATCATTGATCACTCCAACAAAGAGATAAGAGGGCAAATACAGGTAGCAAAATATTACTTTAAGAAAGAGCTAGATATTGTAGAAAAAAAAGAACAATCAGAAATTCTTGAAATGAAGGAAACAATAAACCAATTTAAAAAACTCCATAGAAAGCATCACCAGAAAACTAGATCACTTGGAAGACAGAACCTCAGATAATGAAGACAAAATATACAGTCTTGAAAATATAATTGACCATAAAGTGAAGATGGTAAGAAATCATGAACAGAATATGCAAGAATTATGGAATAGCATCAAAAGACCAAATCTAAAATTTATCAGGATAAAGGAAGGCACAGAATTTCAAACCAAAGAAATGCACAATCTCTTCAATGAAACAATATCAGAAAATTTCCCAAACATGAAAAATGAATTGGAAAATCAAATAAAAGAGGCCTACAGGGCACCAAATGTACAAAATTACAACAGATCTACACCAAGGCACATTATTATTCTGCCCAGTGTACAGAATAAGGATAGAATTTTAAAGGTCACAAGAGAGAAGAATCAGATTACATATAAGGGGAGACCAATTCAGATCTCAGCAAATTGTCCAACCCAGACCCTAAAAGCCAGGAGATCCTGGAACAACTTATGCCAAGCTCTGAAAGAAAATGGACGCCAACCAAGACTCTTATATCCAGCAAAATTGAGCTTCAGATTTGATGATGAAATAAAAACTTTCCATGATAAACAAAAGTTAAAAGAATTTACAGCAAAAAATCTGCATTATACAACATTCTTGGCAAAATATTCAATGAGGAGGAAATGATAAACAACAATAAAAATATTTGAAGAGAGGAATTAAACTAAAGGAAAGGTGAATCAAAGGAGAAACCAAGTCAAGGTAAAAACCAAAAATAAACCAAAATGACCAGGATTACAAATCATATTTCAATAATAACCCTGAATGTAAATGGCATAAACTCATTAAAAGACATAGACTGACAAACTGGACTAAAAAAAAAAAGATTCAACAATATACTGCCTTCAAGAGACTTATCTCATAGGAGAAGACATCCATAGACTGAAAAGGAAAGACCCAAAAGGGTGGGAAAAAATGTATCACTCACATGGACCCATAAACAAGCAGGAGTTTTCATCCTCATATCAGATAAAATGGACTTCAAACCAAAGCTGTTGAAAAGGGATAAAGAAGGAAATTTTATACTTCTTAAGGGAAACATACATCAATAAGCCATAACAATCATAAGTATCTATGCCCCAAACAATGGAGCATCTACGTATATCAAACAAATCCTTCTCAACTACAAGAATCAAATAGACCACAACACAATAATACTGGGTGACTTTAACATAGCTTTATCACCACTGGATAGATCTTCCAAACAAAAACTAAAGAAACCATAGAACTTAATAAAACAATCAGTAATTTAGAATAAACAGACATATATAGAGTATTCTATCCATCAATGAGTAAATACACTTTTTTCTCAGCAGTACATGCATCCTTCTCCAAATTAGATTATATGGTATGTCACAAAGCAAGCCTTACAAAATACAGAAAAATAGAGATACTACCCTGCATTCTATCTGACTATAATGGAATAAAATTAGAAATCAATGACAGATTAAAAAATAGAAACTACTCCAACATTTGGAAACTAAATAATATGCTATTGAATGGTGCATGGATAACAGAAGACATCAGGGAAGAGATAAAAAATTTCCTAAAGGTAAATGAAAATCCTGATACAACATATCAAAATCTCTGGGGCACCATGAAGGCAGTGCTAAAAGGAAAGTTCATTGCATTAAGCTCATCCATTAAAAGAAAAAAAGTCAACAAATAAATGACTTGACTCTACATCTCAAAGCCCTAGAAAAAGAAGAACAAACCAACGCAAAAAGAAGTAGAAGACAGGAAATAATTAAAATCGGGGCTGAAATCAATGAAATTGAAACAAAAGAAACAATTCAAAAAAACTGACAAAACAAAAAGCTGGTGCTTTGAAAAAAAAAATTGAACAAAACTTAGCCACCCTAACAAAAACAAGAAGAGACAAAGCCTACTAAAATTCATGATGAAAAAGGAAATATCATGACAGATAACTATGGAAATACTGAGGATAACTAGAAACTATTTTGAAAATTTATACTCCAGTAAAATAGAAAACTCTGAAGACACCAACAAATTTCTAGAGGCATATGACCTACTCAAACTGAACCAGGAGGACACACACAACTTAAACAGATCAATCTCAAGCAAGGAAATAGAAGATGCCATCAAAATCCTGCCAACCAAAAAAGGTCAGGGCCAGACGGATTTTCAGCCAAGTTCTACAAGACCTACAAAGAAGAATTAATACCAATACTCCTCAAAGTATTTCATGAAATAGAAAAGGAAGGAACCTTTCCAAACTCATTCTATGAGGCAAGTATCACCCTGATACCAAAACCAGACAGAGAAACATCCAAGAAAGAAAATTTCAGACCAATATTCCTGATGAACATAGATGCAAAATTTCTCAATCAAATTTTGGCAAATCATATACAAAAACATATCAAAAAATAGGGTACCTTGATCAAGTGGGGTTCATTCCAGTGATGCAAGGTAGTTTCAACATATGGAAATCAATTAACATATTCCATCACATCAATACACTCAAAGATAAGAATCATATGATTTTATCAATTGATGCAAGAAAGCACCCTTTTATGTTCAAAATACTAGAAAAACTAGGGCTAATAGTAACATACCTCAACTTTGTAAAAGCTAACTATGCTAACCCAAAGGCCAATATCATCCTAAATGGAGAAAAAATGGAAGCATTCCCTCTAAAAATGGGAACAAGACAGGGATGCCCTGTTTCACCACTGCTATTCAACATAGTCCTTGAAACATTAGCTACAGCAATTAGATAGATGGAAGAAATTAAAGGGATATGAATAGGAAAGGAACTCAAAGTATTATTATTTGCAGATGACATGATTCTATACTTAGATGATCCAAAAAATTCCACCAGAAAACTTCTAGAATTAATAAATGAATTCATCAATGTAGCAGGATATAAAATCAACACCCATAAATCAATTGCACTTCTATACATCAGTGATGAATCCTTTGAAAGAGAAATTAGGAAAACTACCCCACTCAAAATAGCCTCAAAAATAAAAATAAAATACTTGGGAATTAATTTAACAAAAGAGGTGAAAGACCTCTACAATGAAAACTACAGGATACTAAAGAAAGAAATTGAAGAAGACCTTAGAAGATGGGAAAATTTTCCATGCTCTTGGATTGGCAGAATCAATATTGTCAAAATGGTCATAGTACCCAAAGCACTATACAGATTCAATGTGATTCCAATTAAAATCCCAACATCATTCCTTATAGAAATAGAAAAGGAAATCATGAAATTCATTTGGAAGAATAAGAGATCCAGAATAGCCAAAGCAATCCTGAGCCAGAAGAGTGAAGCAGGCAGAATCACAATACCAGACCTTAAATTATACTACAAAGCTATAGTAACAAAAACAGCACGGTACTGGCACCAAAATAGACATGTAGACCAATGATACAGAATAGAAGACACAGAGACAAACCCACTTAAATACAGTTATCTTATACTAGACAAAGGTGCCAAACACATGTATTGGATAAAATATAGCCTCTTCAACAAATGGTGCTGGGAAAACTGGAAATCCATATGCAGCAAAATGAAACTAAACTCCTATCTCTCACTATGTGCAAAATTCAACTCAAAGTGGATCAAAGACCTAGGAATTAGGCCAGAGACCCTATGCCTAATAGAAGAAAAAGTAGACCCAAATCTTCATCATGTCAGATTAGGACCTTACTTCCTTAACAAGACTCCTATAGCAGAAGAAGTAAAATTGAGAATCAATAAATGGGGTGGATTCAAACTAAAATGCTTCTTCTCAGCAAAAGAAACAATCAATGACGTGAACAGAGAGCCTATATTCTGGGAACAAATTTTGTCACACGCACATTAGATAGAGCTCTAATCTCCAGGATATCTAAAAAACTCAAAAAACTTCCCAAAAAACCAAATGCCGAATGGTCTCTCTGATTAGTGGATGCTGATGAATAAGGGAGGTGGGAATGGGAAACATAAGAGAATTAGAGAAACACTGGATGCGACATGGGGGAGGCGGGGGGTAGGAAAGGGGAATGGGTATAGTAAAGATGGTTGATAAAAAATATATATAAATATATATATATGTATATATATACTGTTCATTGAAAGTGCATATAAAGGTGTTTAATATGAAGAATGTAATCTTATAATTTTGTGCAAAGTTAGAAAAATTATGATTGTAACAATTTTTTTCTATTTGCCTCAACAAATGTTTTCAGTGAACAGTGTGTACAGCTTCTGAAAATTTGTTTTTTCTGTTATGTTTGATAACATGTATTAAAATGCAACTTTTGAGAAAAATAAAAAAATTTAAAAAATTAAAAAAAAAACTTAACACCAAAAAATCCAACAACCCAATCAATAAATGGGCTAAGGAGCTGAACAGACACTTCTCAGAAGAAGACATACAATCGATCAACAGACATGAAAAAATGTTCAACATCTCTAGCAATTAAAGAAATGCAAATCAAAACTACTGTAAGATTTCATCTCATGCCAATCATAATGGCAATTATCAA